>JARHVA010005726.1:105000-225000 GCA_037957365.1 Torreya grandis
GAGTAAAATTGTGCATTCACCCTAGGTGGGAGAACTATATGGGCTTGATTTCCCTCCTTGGAATATTAGATACATACACAATGGTCAATCATCGAGGGGGTGATTAAGGTAAGCTTGATCCATTACATCCCTATTTTATTGTAAGTTTTCAAGATATGAAACTATCCTTAGGGTCTCAAAGATAAGATAAGACAAAAAATGACTTCTACATGGCAAAACCCTAATTGTGATATCTCATATAACTCAACATTTACAAGTGCATAAGGGGTAGCAATCATTTTTTGGCATAGTCAAATAGGACAAGTCCACGATCAACAAAGTTTAGTATACTACATTCTATGTATCATACAATGATTGTGTCCAAAGATTATTGTTAATCTTGATCTCATTGTTGATATGTCATTTCCAAAATGTTTCTTTCTCTATCATTACTTGTCAGTCACCTATCATAGTCAATTAGGACAAGTTCATAATTAACATACTCTAATGCATTGTGTTGTCATCCACTTACAATGACCCTAACAAGATTTTATTTTTGATCATACACCTATGTTGATCCCTAAATTTGATTAAGTCCTAAAGGACCAATAAAGAATGCATAAAATATGCAAAGTATAATAATGACAACAATCAATAAGTGGTGCATGCAATCCAAAACAATACCCTATACATGCACATGAAATAGATCACCAACTCAATAGATGCAATCCATATGAGACAATGCTGACATGTGATAAATGATAAAATAGTGGTATCCAAATAATAAAATATGTGGACCCAAGGACCAAAATGATAATTTTAGGGGAAGGTGATAGAAGTAATGGCTATCAAGAGATCTTTTTAGATAGTTATGAAGTAGTGGTGGAAGATAGTGAGGTACTTGGCATCAATCCAGGATGGAATTCAAATGAAAAAGGGTGACAAATGCATTAAATATTGGTATTTATATTTGTTTCATCTTGATAAAATACCCTCTAAAGACAAATAAAATAAGAGGGGCATCAAAAAAATAAAAATGTGGTAAGACAGGAGAAAATAAAAGAAAGGAAAGGAAGACAATAATAAGAGGTAATATAAATAACTAATTTTAGAATAACTACCATTAGAATGTATTTGGGATAGATACATTTGTTTTGTAAGGATAATAACAATCTACAATACTTAAGAGTAAAAACAATGTTATTTGTAATACTACATAGCCATGTATGGATAAGCTAGATCTTAATGAATAAATTATTCTTAAATCTTACAAATGGTGTCATGATTATGTAATTGTTGGTGAAATCTTATTCATTTAGTATGATATAATTCTTGAAAATAATGAGGTAGGAATAAATACACCACTTGAAACATAATCTCCTAACCTAGATGAGTCCCATCTCACATAACTAACCCAACCTATCTCAGTTTCCTCCCTGCACCTCGAGTGAGTGCACAAGGTTACCCCTTGTATGATGTGTTATCTTAGGATTTAGTTTGATAAGTGTCATGGAGATTTTGTGAACTTATGTCCTCATAACTTGAGGAATATATTGGAAACATTTTGGTTTAGTTTCTAGGACAAGTCTAATTACATTGCTAAGATGAAAAATAAGTTGTACATAGGAAATTCAGTAATGACTGACTAAATATTCTACATGTATGAGCTATGCATAATGGAAGGGGAAGGAATGAGCATGAAAAATTAATAATAAGAGGGTAATATTTAATATAGAGATCCTATATGAAAGAGAACTTAGGAGGTTTAGATATGATGAGAATCAATAAAGGGTAATGGCCAAACTAAATCATAGGGAAAGGATGGAATGTGACTTAGGAGGTGTTATGAGGACTTAATATGAGGATGGATATTGCATAGAGGAGATGGATTCTTGGGGATAAGTTAGAGACATTATGGAGTTAAGACAAAATCTAGAGAGAGAAACTAGGGTGTATGTAGGTGAGGAAACATGGAAAGAGGCTATAGAGGGATATTGGGTGTCTTCCTTCCCCAAGCACATACTAATACATCCCACTTAAAATTAGAAGAATCAAAATAATATTTTTGAGATCCATCTAACATATGTAGATTCATTAAAAATGGGAGGGAAGGAACCCCTCCTAAATAAGTGATCCTTGAGTGACTATTTAGACTAGTGGAAATGAAGCCGGTACGGACACTACAACAATCAAAAATGTCAGGTATGACATCCATGGGAGGGGCTTAACCCTACAAGCACTCAGATCAACCCACATAGGATGTTAGATTATTTATGATTCAAAGTTATTAGTTTAGTTTATTTCATATTCTAATAGTGATAGTTGGTTCATGAGAATTGGTTGGATCCTATAACCACCCATAAAATATTTATGAGCTTTTACCTTCCTTGTAAATAAATTCATCATCAAATAATATATTGCTAAACTATCTAAAATTCTCTATTCATAATGTAATTTTTTATTTATTCTCATACTACATGGGAAAATAGTTGTAACAGAGTGGGTTAAAAATAATTTGAAGGTGAACAAGTTTACTGAATGAAGAGAAGAGCAAACAATAGGTATAAAGGTCAATGTCCCAACATTTTTTTTAATTACCATTTTCAAAATGAAATCATTTTGTGTGATTTTAACATCACTTATATGACCTATAAATGTAATTATACATAATCTAAAATAGATTTATTTGAATGATCTGGCCTTATAATCTCGTTTGGTGATTCAATCCTTTCAACCTTTACTTGAAAGTATTTTCACTATTCAAAACCTTGTTTTTTACATAGTACAGTAAGACATATGCCTAAAATATAAATTATATGGATCTATAAATATATTTTTACATAATTTAAATGTAGTAATGACACCTCATTCATTTATCTCTAATCTATATGTATTTCACATGTAAAGAGAAAACATTATTGTACATGTATTTCTCTTTTATTTTACATTCACAAAACCAAGAATATATGTAATAGTTTCCCTT
This sequence comes from Torreya grandis, assembly GCA_037957365.1. Classification (NCBI taxonomy): domain Eukaryota; kingdom Viridiplantae; phylum Streptophyta; class Pinopsida; order Cupressales; family Taxaceae; genus Torreya; species Torreya grandis. Next base: position 107,963 of record JARHVA010005726.1, read on the forward strand.
TATACTCTAAAATAACTTGAATAGGAGTTGGAGGTCAAGATTTAAAACATCTAAATCAAATTTTTTATCTAAATTATTTTTATTCACATTTCATTTGGTCACATTCGACATTGAGTACCTTATATTATGACATTTTTTTGATAAATCACTAGTTTGTGTGATGGTGGTTGTGTGACTAGTCAATTTATAGGTTTTTTGACATTATAGACAAATTACAATGGTCAATTGTATTATTAAAATATTAATTATATGATTTTTGTGATAAATATATTAAAAATATTATAAAAATGTGTATTTTTTAATGGAAATCGACACCTTCAACATGAATTTTCTTTAAATGTCACTTCTTGCTTATGTTTTCAATGCACATATCATGTTTTATAGGTCCATCAAGATCCTTGTGATTGATAAAGTGTATTTATTGCACTAGAGGTTAGAGGATCTATTGGAGGCTAGAGGACTATTCGCCTTCTCTAGTTAGATTTTCACTTAGAGTTTAGGTTTAATACTTGAACAAAATTTTTGGTTGTAATAGTTTACTTATTTCAGTTCCTATATTACCTTTCTATCCATGATATTCATGACATGGAGTAGACATTATTGGTTTATTTTTTTTCTATTGTTGCATAACTTATCACCTCTCACGTGATAGGGGAGAAGATATAGCATTGGTTGGTATTTGATTAGTCATTAGTGATAATATGAGTTGATAGGGGTTGCTAGAACCAAAAGTGTTGAGAAAAGGTCATTAGCATTTGTTAGACATCAAGGAGATGTGACACACATGATATAGGTTGGTCACTTTTATGGGATTTTATTTGGAGCCTTATTTGGATTAATGTAGTTGGACATGCTTTGATCATGTTTTAATACAATACAGTATAATGATGATAAGGGATGAGTAAGCCTTGATCATGTTCATTATCCTTTTATGCCACAACTCATTGGGTGAGATTATGTATGGGAGACATCAGTTTTGGTTAGTAATAGGATATAATACATTAGTTATAGTTGCTTCAGAGTTTATTTGATGACTTCAAAGTCATTGCTCTAGTTATTTCATCTTTTATACCCCTTTGGATCAAGGGGGATTTTGTTGGATTATTTATGATCAAAAGTTATTAATTTAGTTTGTTTTATATTTTGTTAGTGAGAGTTGGTTCATGTGAATTGGTTGGATCTCATAACCACCCATGAAATATTTTTAATATTTTACCTTCCTTGTAAATAAAATCATCTCAAAATAATACATTATTAAATTGTGTGAAATATTCTCTTCACAATGTAATTTATGAGTTATTCTCTTGCTACATGGGTAAACAAAGGATCCATCACACCTTAGTTATAGTGAGCAGAGGGAATTTACCACTGATAATAATAGGTCAATCATTATGTGCATTCTATGGAAACACACATATAGCATAGGCCCCACTTGTATTAGTTCAATAAGCCACCTAGACACCAATTTCACCAATGATCACACAATAAATTTACCATAGCATGGATTTAAGTCTAGTTGAATATCATAGATGGAGAATAACATAGAACATGTACATAAATGTGATTTCATATGGAGAGTTAATGGAATCACCCAATCAGAGCATAAGGTGCATCATTTTGCCACTACCCTATAAGGTCACACACAGACTTGTATTAAAAGTTAGACCCAACCCAAGTGATTATGGACTATGAATTTTTTAAGGAGATATTCCTTAAGGAATTTCAATATTCATAAATTGTATCAATAGAGTATTAACATGCTCCAGGAAGTAAAACAAGATCATATAGATATTTTTCGAGCCTATGATTCTAGATTTAAAAAATTTGATATCCAAAATTGTGTATGGTATTCACACCCTACAACACACCTAATGGTTCATTAGAGGATTAATTACACCTATTCAATGGACCCTATCCATGAGAATGTTCACTAAACCTAGGTAATCATTAAAAGCAACACTAATGGCTGAGGATGTTGACACTTATACAAGGATCATTTTGGTCATGTAGGCATAATTTTCAATAATGGAATCATTGTTAAAGAATATTCTAATTAACTAGGAACTTGGTGTAAGTCCTAGATTTTGTTGTGTGAATTACAAAGTGGAAGGGTAAAACCTAAGTAATTTCCTTAGGCAAATAACATAGGTTGTGGCAACTCCCTATGAAGTTTTTCACAAGGGGCATGATGTATATAGTTTCCTTATTCTTTAGCACATGATCTAAAAAAGCATGTCCTTGTATTATGAAATATACATCACCTCATCGTATAACACATCAAAGTGTCATGTGGTATGTGAGCTTCACAAGGATCAAAACTTGGGCCTATGATAGGTAGGTCCATGACCAACCAACCAAGGGTATGATGTCTAACCTACTTATCATTAAAATGGATCCCTTACACAACATGGTAACTACATGTGACATAAAGAGAATAGAGGTCAAGGAGGAAAATGGTCCCCACCACGCTCATGTTATAAATGTGTATTGAGGAACCATTACCAATGTGACTTATCACACTATCCTACTCGTGTTTATTCTAAAAAAGGACAAAAATTTGAATCATGTTCATATCTATATGCAAAGCTTACATGAAAGGGTAAGCTAGTAAAAGGAGCATGAATGATACATTTTAAACACAACCTAGTTCAATGGGATAATAAGGGGTGGAGGAAAAATACTATTGGCCATCAAGTGCATGCATTGGCATGTACTCCCCCAAGCCAAACAAAATACCACCCCAAGTTGAGAAGCCATGCCATTTGTTGTTGTTAACAAAGGTTCCTGGAAAACTTTAGAACATGCTAATTTATAGGGATAACTTGTAAAGTTAATGATAAAATAAAGCATATGTTGGCAATTCAAAATGAAGGATGACATTATTTACTAATTCAAACTCATATTAATGAAGACCTAAAAATAGAGTGTATACATAACAATCAACATAACTATATGAATACCAGATCCAACATCCACAATACTCGTTACACACAAATCAAAAGTAAAATATGAATATGAAAACCATACAGAACATTGTATTAGTATATGTCACAAATTATATTCATCATTTATTAAAATTAAGCATTATATATAGAGTATTACAAAATGTTTTATCTCCATATTCTATCCTTTTGATATGACAAAAGGAAAGACTCTTCACATTATTACATCTATTGCATATGTCTAAAAAATTGGATACATACAAAAGATTATACAAAATACAAAATCATACAATTAACACATATGTCCATTTATTATAATTTGAAATTTTAGTCTATCATGTTCCTCATCGAACACTTTTCTTGACTTAATCATTGTCTCATCTTGAGACAAAGTCACAAAACTAGAGTCTAAATTGAAGATGATGAGATGAGCCATAAAAAAAATGATAGTTATTGCTCTAGGTGCCATTTTACCAATTTTCACCCTTTTTTCACTATTTAACTATCCATTAGGGGTTTCAACTAAGTATCATACTAGCCTACTTCCCTTTTAGGTTTTCAATAGACTAACATATTTAGGTGGCCTCCCTTTATGGGTTTTCAACTAGCCTCACCCTACTCCTAAAGGCCATCTAACAAAATTGTGAAAAAAGCTATGAAACGACAAAATTAAGGTGCATATTTCCTATTGAGTAGGTGGTGGTGATTATTAAAGAGGTTATGTATTATGTAGAGGTTATTATTATTGTTATGTTATTAACCCACTTGAATATGTAGTATCTGGTGGTGGAAGTTTTCATTGTTGTTATTTCTCTTGCTACAAATTTGTATCCAATTTATACTATAAAATTTGTTGAGGATACTATGGTGGAATTAATTGAGGTTCATTTACCACTTGGACAATAGCAGGATTAATTTGATAGAGTTTTTTCTTGAGCATCTTCCAATCTATTAGCATTTCATGCATCATGTTAATAAATATACAGATCATAATATGAACCATCATCATTTTTTGAACACCATCATCTTTTACAATGGTGATTAGTGATTTAACATTTGATAACTTGAGATGAATATCTAATACCAACTCATCTAATTGATCTGTACTTCATTGAGATTGGATGCCCATAAATGTATTATGCATAGTTTCATTGTGTTAAGCCCGAAGTTTATGCATGGAATTATCCCTTGCATATATAAATTATTTCAGGGAACTAATCATTGATTATGAAATGTCTATTTGATCATCCATCACAACTTTGGATTTATCTATTGTTGCAAACTTAGGTTTATAAGTAGAAAAAAAGTGTTGATATGATGTCTCTAATTCAACATTCCTTGAGCTATTTTCTTGTCTTTTTGCATAGTGGTATCAAAAACATATTCATATTATTTAAGAAACTCATAGATTACCTTTGTTTCTAACCTTATATCCTACCCTTGGGTTCATAAAATTTACAATCATTATGCATCTAACCAATCCTTTGTGAATTATTTTAATAGGGTAATGAGTTATTTATCATCAGACATCACTTTTCATTGAGAACTTTTGTAACCACTATGTGGGAAGTACTATTGATAAATTAACATGAATTTTTAAGTTGTGTGATAAATTATAGATTTCCCTCTGATAGCCTATAAACTTATTGTTCCAAGTATGAGGCCTTTTGTACAATTAACTCTTGGAACATAGTTACACCTTTAATTTTCTTAGATAATGTTAACTGGACAAAATCAAAAGACATTTTAAGTGAAGCAGTGGCAAAGGTCATGGATGTCATGGGGGTTACTAATGGATCTGATGTGATATTTACAAAGGAAGTGTAAAATTGGTACACTACGTGGATGTTACAGGAACATCATGCAACCATTGGCTAGATATATGAGGTTTTAGCTATGGTGTTTCCTCATACGTATCATTTTGTGTTATCTTATTCTCTTATTTTATGTACTTTAGAAATTGGTCCCTCAAAAGTATGAGGAGCTTCTTCACATTTAAAACTCCACTCCCACCCATATATAGATGAGTCCACACACACACACACAAACACACAAGGCATAACTCATGCCCACAAAGTTCTCCAATGAAACCAATTATTTTATACTCTGCTCTTATCAATGAAATAACCTAAGAGAAGGATGAGAGAGGTTGAGGATAGGAATTGACCAATAGCAATGGGTCACTAAATAGAACTATATTCTTCCTTGACTTGGGTCTCCTTTTATTTTTTTGCCTAAACTTAAGGTTTAGCTTTAGCCTTAAGATCTCCCCCATCTTGAAATTTGGATTGCTCATCAAATTTAGCCTTAACTTTAGCTTTAGCTTTAGATTTGGCATTCACCTTAATCTTATCTTTGGATTTAGTCTTAGCCTTAGATTTTTCTTTGGTTTCATGTGCTTTAGCAATGCACTTGACTTGTTTGTCCTTATTTTTATGATCCTCTTTAGCCTTGGCTAATGCCTCTTGTTATTCCTACTTCCATTACATAGCCTGCACTTCTTGTTGTTTTCTCTCTGCTTCCTCCTATTCCTTTTTATTTGACTTCATCTTCTTTATCTAAATTCTTATGAGCCTCTACTTCCTTAGCTTACTTTCATAAAACCTATGCTTCTTCTTCTTGCTTATTCATAGCCTTTGCTTCTTTAGTTTTATTATTCATATAGACTTTACTTCTTCAATGTGCTTCTTTGTATCCTCTGCTTCTTTAGCTTGCTTCTAGCACTTCTCTCTATAGTTTGTTGTTTTCAATGTTCTTCTTGTATAGCTTCTTGTTACTTGTGTTGCACCTCTTATGAAAATACTTATTTATTTTCTTCTTTCTTCTTTCTTCTTTTTCTCTTCCTTTCTTTATTTCTTATTAGGGTTCATTTATTGTTCCTATGGGTCATCTAGGTATTGTACAACTTCTATTTATGGCTTGACCTATGGTAATATTGTTTCTTCAGGATCCTCCACAACCTCTGGTGTGTCAATATTGATAAATGATTGGGTGTATTTTGAGGAGGTTTATTATATCATGGAGGTGGCTGAGGGAGTGAGAGTTTTCTTGAGATTCTTTGTTGGTTGGCCTTGGGGTTGTGGTTGAGTTTGTGATGCTTGTTGTGGTCGCCTTTCTTTTATGTACCATCTAAAAGATAACATTATTTATTTATTTATTTATTTGAGATGGCCTTAAAAAATAATGGGTACTTTGTTTACACATCAAGGATGGAGGTGGACTCTCATGTGTAGGTTGATATCCTTGGTGCATAGTATAAAATCCTACAACTCAATCCTTAATGAGTATTTTAGCCACAAATTTATTTAAATCTACCTCCTGACCTATAGTGTCAATAATAGTAGAAGGGGGAGGTTAATTGATGTCAAACTAAAGGTAATACCTTACTTAATTTCACAATTGGTAGGTGTGCACTACTAATAACTCCTCCTACTCATAGACTTTATTTCCTCTATCTTCCAACATGGTCTTTAATACTTCCTACTCCTACACTCCCATTTCTATAAATTCACACTCACTTACTATCTTTGTAATTTTAAAATTTTCTAGCAAGGACTATCTTTGTAATCCCATACTAAGACTTTTTTAGATTAAATAGTTGTCATCTCCTAAGAAAAATGTTGTTGTCTTGGTTTTCATGGCCATCTTACACTTGATTATTGGGTGATCTTCCTTATAGCATTTGCATCCATGTTGAACTAATATTTTTCTTGCATGTTCACAAGAAGTGTTGTTTGCCAATTTTCAATAATTATTATAACACTTAATGAAAAAATGATTTAAAAAAATGAGAGATAAGGGAAAAAACATTTATCAATGAAATCAATGCCCATTATTTAACCACTCCCAAAGAGTGAATTTGTTTTCTCTTGTTTAAAATGAACCCTTAAATATTGACGCTTTATTACAACAAGCTCAGTCTAGATTGATCTCTGTGGACAATGTTTATAATGATAGGATTTTAGATATTATGATAAACAGGTTGGAAAATTTAAATGGAGAAGCCCAAGCATATTTAAATAAATGGGCTAAAGATATCAACCTTGTTACCATTGCCAAAGCAAAGAAGGATAAAGTGGTGGTAAGTTTTCTTTATCTGTAATGTGTATTTTGATTATTATAATACCTTTGTATGTGCTTGACACATCTATTATTTGTTGTTTGTAGGAAAAATATAAAAATTTGAAGCAAGAAGCACATATTCTGAATGTGCATTTGAAAAATTCTCGCAAAAATATCTCCTCGACAATTACATTTAAGAAAAAGTTGGTTCTATTAAATAAATAGAACAACACATTGAATAAAATAATTAAAGAGCATGGTATGGATCCCAACATATTATTGAATCAAAAAATAGATATAGATCCTATAATTCTTTCAATAGGAGATGTAGCAAATGAGGAGAGGGTGATTCTTGCACAAATGAATTCTACTAGAGAATTTCTTTATAAGGAAGGAGTGATAATGGAGGATTCATAGGTTGGTCTAGACAAAGGGGTTTCCATGGGTGGAGATGGCAAGTAGCTAGGGGGTGGAGAGTCTCAACCACATAAATGATGATTTGTACGAGTTTATGTTGTTGAAAATGATGGTTTATATTGTTTAAAATAGTTTATATCATGTTTATATGAAAAATACTAATAATATTTTATATCATGATAGTTTATATTGTTTAAAATAGTTTATTATTTGTTGTTTGTATGCAAAATATGAAAATTTGAAGCAAGAAGCACATATTCTTAATGTGCATTTGAAAAATGCTCACAAAAATATCTCCTCGATAATAACTTTGAAGGAAAATTTGGTTCTATTAAATAAATAGAACAACACATTGAATAAAATAATTAAAGAGCATGGTATGGATCCCAACATTTTATTGAATCAAAAAATAGATGCAGATCCTATAATTCTTTCAATAGGAGATGCAGGAAATAAGGAGAGAATGTTTTTTGCATAAATAAATTCTGCTAGAGAGTTTCTTTATAATGAAGGAGTGATAATGGAGGATTCATAGGTAGGTCTAGACAAAGGGGTTTCCATGGGTGGAGATGGCAAGTAGCTAGGGGGTGGAGAGTCTCAACCACATAAATGATGATTTATATGAGTTTATATTGTTGAAAATGATGGTTTATATTGTTTAAAATAGTTTATATCATGTTTATATGAAAAATACTAATAATATTTTATATCATGATAGTTTATATTGTTTAAAATAGTTTATTATTTGTTGTTTGTATGCAAAATATGAAAATTTGAAGCAAGAAGCACATATTCTTAATGTGCATTTGAAAAATGCTCGCAAAAATATCTCCTCGATAATTGCTTTGAAGGAAAAGTTGGTTCTAATAGATAAATAGAACAACACATTGAATAAAATAATTAAAGAGCATGGTATGGATCCCAACATTTTATTGAATCAAAAAATAGATGCAGATTGTATAATTATTTCAATAGGAGATGCAAGAAATGAGGAGAGGGTGATTCTTGAATAAATGAATTCTGCTAGAGAATTTCTTTATGAGGAAGGAGTGATAATGGAGGATTCATAGGTAGGTCCAGACAAAGGGGTTTCCATGGGTGGGGATGGTAAGTAGTTAGGGGGTGGAGAGTCTCAACCACATAAATGATGATTTGTATGAGTTTATATTGTTGACAATGATAGTTTATATTGTTTAAAATAGTTTATATCATGTTTATTTGAAAAATACTTTCTTTATTAAATGATATTTTACAGTTTTTCCAAATACTCTTAGCTATATAATTTTAATATTATATATATAATGTAGTGGTCAAGTTTATATATTCGATGAAGAAAAAGTGGAGTAAATATTCTATGGATGGTTTTAATGTTCTTGAAGTTGAAATATACTAGTGGTCAAGTTCAATGTTCTATGGATGTTATGGTTTTATGGTTTGAATGAATGGCTATAATGTTCTAGTAATTGTAGTCTTGAATGCATTGTTAAATTGTTCTAGTATTTGTAGCATTGAATGCATTGATTGTGGTGCAATTTGGAAATATGTGAACCCAACCATAGGCAATATATTTATAGTTTTAGTATTTGAATATTGTAGTATTTGTAGTAGTAGGAAAAATATCCTATGGTACAATAAGTATTCTATGGATTTATATTATTCTACTAGTTAAAATATTGAATGCATTAGCAGGAGAAAAAGTGGAGTAAATATTGTATGGATGGATTTAATGTTCTAGCAGTTGATATATACTAGTTATAGTGTTTGAATGCATGGATATAATGTTCTAGTTATTGTAGCCTTGAATGCATTCTTAAACTGTTCGAGTAGTTGTAGCCTTGAATGCATTGTTAGTGTTATAATATTTTAATAGTTGTAGCATTGAATACATTGTTAAACTATTCTAGTAGTTGTAGTGTGGAATGCATTGATTGATTGTTAAATATGCAAACTATAGGTAAAATATTTCTAGTAGTTGTAGTATTTGAATATTGTAATTTTAGTATTTATAGAAAACATATCCTATTATAGAGAAAATATTCTATGGAATTATATTATTCTAGTAGTTATACTATTGAATGCATCATTAGCGTTATATTATTCTATTAGTTGTAGATTTGAATGCATTGTTACACTGTTAGTGTTCTAGTAGCTATAACATTTAATTGATTTATTGTAGCTATATATTTGTGTAATGGTACTAATGTAAATGTGCAATAGACTAATGGTGCACCATGCATTTATAGACATAAGACTCATATGCTTCAATGAATGCTATAAGGAAAATTAAAATGCTTTATATGATGTTAATGATAATTATGATTGATACTCAATGAATGAGATGAATTACAAAGATAAAATACTATTTGAAATAGACAATTTTAATTGGACAAAAAATATTAAATCTGATGTATTGAATAAGATTAATGAATGTAACATCCAGGAAATAGATTACAGAATTTAAAGTATTTAAAGATGAAAGATTAATAAATATTTTATAAAATAGTAATTTACATACTTATCAAACTAAAATTAGGGTAGCTGAAACAATCCTTGAGAAACCTGCTCATTGTAAGTGTGATTCACATCTACCATGCCAGTGTTGTATTCAGTCTCGATATTCTCTTCTTCCGTATTGGTAGTTGTATTAGTCACACATCTTATTTAAACTAGAGAACTCCATTTTTCCACTACTCTATTATATGGAAACTTGTATATAGAATAACATGAAACAAATAGTCTCAAGTAAGTCTCTAAATATTTATCCAATCTATTTCTAAGTTTTGAATTCATGAAGGATAATGCACTAAACACTCACTCATCTTCCACAAAAATCAAAATCATTGTTTGAGAAAGTTCATATAAGATAAAATATTCAATAATAATGTATTGTAAAATGTTTCTTGGATAAAGTTTTTTCCATATACGAGTAATGGCACCATTTTGTATTGGGTCACTTAAACATTGAAATTGATCCATCATTGTAATCCCAAACTATGTTGACTGAGACGTCAATAATTGTTTATTTAAAATACCATTAATCTAAACTCCATTCACATCTACAAATTTATAGAAATGCATAACAATTATACCCATGTACTTGTGAAATAATGTGTTGATCTATTCTTAACTGTTAACACTATTCCAAAAAATGAGATTCACAACTCCCATGCCCTCTAACAACTCATCCCTTTGAAAATGTTCTCTAATCTTAGTAGTTAAACTTTATGAGTTTTTCTCAATTTAATTCATGTTTTAGACAAAACAATATCATATAGAAAATGTTTCATAGGTACATCTTCAGGCTCAGCTCCCATAACTTCGAGTCTTCTAGAGAATGTGTGCATTAGGATCTAAATGTTATTTACCATGACACAAATATGATCATGTATATTAAATTTCAAATAACTCTCTTGATTCTAAAAATTAGTCAAAATTTTCCAAGTTATAAAAACATGTCTATGAAATCTTTCATTTGATGTGTTTAATATACCTAAACATTGACATACACATTTTTTCAAATGTATGAAGTCAAAAATATAGATAGATCTCTCTTGGGCATGTTTCATTAAATAATTGATTTCCTTAAACACTGGGAAAACACCACATAATGTGAGTACATTTTCTAAATTTATTAAATGACACAAAAAATATTTTTATTTGTGAACTTGCCTATGATATTTATACATAAACCCTATCAAAGATGGATATTCCTCAAAAATTTTGTAGGCAAGCTCACACATGGAAATCCATTTGGTTTCCACATCTTTCAGTAGTTTTTTACCATCTGTCACCCCAATTACAAATTTTTAGAACTCTATGAATCTTTTCGGGCTACTTGACATGTATGCATGAAAGTCATGAATACTATCTTCATCTTTTACAACATTACTGAATGTGCTAACAATTTTGTAAGAAAGATTCATCCTATATGCCATGCAATGGATTAGAATCATAGATAGAGAAACTATTGTTTGCAAGCAAACACAAATACCATTTCTATTCCCCTACATCACTGATGCACCATCAACATCAACACACACTAGCTTCATAACTATGGCATATTCATCTATCCTAGCTCTCTCTCTTAAATTGGATACAACCAATTTATGGAGGTTTTTTTCATTGCAATTTTCTACCATTTTATGGACAAATTAAAGATGAGATTGCCTTGAATAGTTTTCAAAGGTATACACATGCATGCAAACCCATGATGTGTTTTCAACTATAGTGACCTCATCAATGGATAGAGAGATAAATAGTGATCTCTTAACACTTTGTTTCAAATATTTCTTCTCAACAATGGTTAGATATTTTTCCATTTCCCAAGCACTGTTATCCGATCAATGTGACTATGGAATATACAAAAATCCATTATGTTGAAACAAAGTTTTGTAATCTATAAAATCAAAAATATATTTTCCATTTTTTAAATGTGGAAAATAGTACATAACTATACATATTTTTCCCTAAGATTGGATTGCATAACTTTTCCAAATTATGCTTTTATGGTTCCCCCTTTCTCAACAGGATGTTTTTGTCATTTTTAATTATTTTTATATTCATGTGCATATCTGACATGCATGATTTCTTCTCCATTTTACATCTGTGTGTTCTTATTATCTGTTCATCTGGGTTCTTCACTGATATATATATATATATATATATATATATATATATATATATATATATATATTCCCACAATGTTTCTCAATTGTATCTAATTTAAGTTGCATTCTATGTTCTTTTCCAAGTTTCCAACTACAAATTATACATCTACATTATATTGGAGGCCCATTATCATTTTTTGAGTCTATAAGTTCTATAAATAGATATTTTATAACCCAATCAACTTAAAAAGACCTTCCTATTATCCATGTACTTCTCTTCCTCTGTCAACTTTTTTGAATGGAATTTTCAATAAAATTTTGTCTGAAAAGAATTATATTTCTCTTATGGAGTGCTTAGAGGAGTATGTTCTAGTGAAGTGCCCAGAGGTGTGTCTTCTATGGGTGGAGTTTCATCAATAAAATCTTCAAGTGGTGAGAAGCTATTGGGATGAATTATTTCTAATGAAATAGTGTCAATATGCATGTTGATTTTTGTATTGAAATGGTTTTTCTATTATTTTACAGTGAAAAAAATTAACTGATATTTTTAAAAAAAAGATTCAAAATTACTTTTATTTGAAGTGCCTATAGTTTATGTAGTTCTTTTTCCTATATTTCTAAAATAAGACATGATATTGGATTTGTTTAGTATTTCTTGTGGTGTTTTATCCTCGCTAGTACCACCTAATGTTTAATATTTGTTACCAGGTAGTTTATTATTGTTGGCTTCCTATCCAATATTAGGTGGTTGTTTATGATTGTGCTATACAAATATAGCATGTGACACACTACTTATAGATGCCATATTGTTATCACACGGGACATGGTGGCTGGGTGAATGGTTGCTATCATATGACACATCATTATTGAGTGGCAGATTGTCATCACATGGTGTATTTACATCACGTGGTAGATTAAAATCATGAAATAGGTTGTCATCATGTGACAAGTTACCATCATGCACTAAAGTTACACCATGTGACACCATGCTATCAGGCATCTGATTTGCATCATGTGATATAATTATAGTGAAGGTCAGGTTGCTGAAAGTAGTGTAGTGGTAGAGCATGGCCTCAAGCCTCTATCTTCATAATCCCTTAAAAAAAGATAATTCAATTGTAAGTTTGTGATCTAAGACCTCTAAGAACATATTTACTATATATAGATGGAAAATTACATGGATAACACTATAATTATTTTAAATCATTGGTGAGATGACCCCTCAAAAAATGATATCCTAGAATTTTAGGTGAAAGGGTCATATGTTGTACCTTAAAAAATACCAAATTCAAAATCCCTAAAATAGAATATTCATGAATTAAAGAATATTCATCACTAAAATTTATCTTGAAGATGACAGTGTAGCAGTAATGCCTATGTCTATCTCAGCTCGTAGAGAGAGAAGAGTGTCTACTCTATCTATCAATTGTTCATGTAAACAAGGTCTCACTTAATTTTATATAAAATATAAAATATTATATATGGAAACCATGCATATCATGAAAATATAATCTAAACTAAGAATCATGGAAGTGTAACTTCCATATAACATGCATATCATGAAAAGACATTGTAAACTAGGAATTATGGAAGTACATAACTACCATACAATGTGAATATCATGAAAAGACAACGTAAACCAAGAATCATGTAAGTGTAACTTCCATATAATATGCATATCATGAAAATACATTGTAAACCAAGAATTATGGAAGTACATAACTACCATACAATGTGCATATCATGAAAAGATAATGTAAACCAATTATCATGAAGTGTAACTTCCATACAACATGCAATGGTCAATAATAGCAAGTAGTTTTCATGTTAGAGGTAATATAAAAGTTTTTATACATGTAGGAGGAATTTTTAGTGGAAGATTAGGAGGTGTAAAGAATACTATCACTTTGACAAGGCAAAGTTAGGGAAAGAAAAGTAATAAGAGACATAACAAGAAATTTATCCTTAATTGTACAGATTCTTTGGATAGAGTAAAATACCATTATATATTTATAGGGGAAAGGTTGAGCTACACATATATGGCCATCATACTTCTATTATATGTGTGATATCAATCATCTGTATCTATATATATAATACATGGATTGATATCACATTCATTTTTAATAGATGGATGATAAATGATTTATGGGAATGTACCCAACCAATAGAAAGGAGCATGAGCCACACTGAATCCACCTTTTGATGAAGGTGTGTGTAAATAACATTCTACCAATAGGTCAAGGAATGGAGGTCCTTTTCCAATAAATCAAGTCTTAGCCATCTAAATATATTGTCTTGTTTTAGATCAACTAGCACATATTTTAGTACCAACATAAATGGTGGCTCTCACCCCAAACTTTTCTATTACCTTAAATTCTTCTATTTTAGTATGAATGGAAGGTGTATCAAATAGATGTGAAGAGTGAGTCATTGAATTGTGATTTAAGTGAGAAATTTTACATAGTACAACCAAAAGGATACATGGTCCCAGAGAGTGACCATTGGGTTAGCAAGTTTGTCAAGTCATTATAGGAACTTAGGCATACTCAATAAACCTATTACAAAAAAATAAATCAGCACATCCAAGAGTATGGAATCAAAAGAAGTATTTTTGATCTGAATTGACATATCAAAAGTGATGATGATAGAATAATGATACTGATTGTCTATGTTGATTATATTTTCATCATAGGGAGCATGGCCACTGCACTTTAGCAATAAAAAACTAAATTATGTTTTGATTTTGACATGAGAAATTTAGGACTCTTACATTATTATTTAGGCATAGAGTTTTGTAAATTTTATCATAATATATGTACGACAAATAAAAATATGCCAAAATGCTTTTGGAAAAGTTCATGATGACAAAGAACAATCCATCAACTAAAGCCATGGATATCTATTATCTATAGGAAAAATTGCAAATGGATTGGTTTGGGATATTTATTGCATAGCGTTAATGTAATACACACAAACACACACATATTGTGTGTGTGTGTGTGTGTGTGTGTGTGTGTGTGTGTGTGTGTGTGTGTGTGTGTGTGTGTGTGTGTGTGTGTGTGTGTGTGTGTGTGTGTGTGTGTGTGTGTGTGTGTGTGTGCGCGTGCGCGTGCGTGCGCGTGCGCGTGCGTGCGCATTGGGTGCACAAATATAGATGGGAAAGAAATAAAATGGATTGTTTGTGTTTACCCATATCAAAGATGAGGAATTAAATGCTACATCTGTAGTCATGTCAATTTTGTGTCCTTATGGTCTTAGATGCAATATGGTAATAGGAATTTTAGTTTACATTGTTAGGAAAGTTTTTGGGAAAGAGGTATATGAATGAGACTCCCAATTAATGGGATATTATCACTTCCAAGCTAACTTACACTAATAAAATGGGTGTATATTCATAAGGAAGATTCAAATATTTTGTGGCAAAATGTGCTTCATGTTTTCTTCATTAATAATGTCATATCCCTAGAAGCACGTAATAGATTTCTTGTAAAATAGTGTACTAACCTTGGGTAATAAAAAGAGAAAATGTACTAAATATGGGTAATGGTTAGAATATATGATTACAACATCTACATCATAAATCAGTGACCATGTAAGAGTATTATAGGATGTTATTCCCAAGGAATCATGGTCCAACATAAGACCATTCATGACATTTATGTTTTTGGTTATGTTATTTTTGCATTAATTCTTGAGAAGTAAATTAGATGTAAAGAGCAAAATATATATGTTTGTTATGTTATGTATATTGTTAGTGATGCACAATTATTCTCTTTTACCTTAAATTCCCTTGTTATTATCACTCATTTTTAAGGGTAATGTGTGGATTTATGTATAATAGTAATGGTGACATAATTAAAAATGAGAATATGACTATATTGAGCTTAGTAATTTCATTTTCAAGATAGTGTTACCTAGAAGGACCCCTACATAAGTGTTATTCATTTTATAAGTATCCTCATGGCATGTGAACTACACTTATCAAATATTGAATGAGATTATTCATGTGACATTTTTGGTATTTTCCAAAATAAATTATATAAATACCTCTGAGCCCAATCTCATAGCTTGCAACTATTGTGGTTCCTCTTTAATGGTTTGTGATACCGCATAACAACTTTGAAAGGTTCACGGTACCCCCAAGATGATCAAACCATCTCCAAAATTTATGGATATGTGTATTTATATAGGAGGAAGAGTATTTTAAAGGTTTAAAGTTTATTTGAGTCCATATGGTATGATTTCATAGTCAGTAGCCTTTAATTAGGCCTAGGAAACCTAATTAATCTTGACAGGTGTTGAGTTAGGTGTTCTCCAAAGAGACTTAAAATATGAAAGTACCTACATAATCTATGTGATGTAAATGGGTATATTATTTTGGGTTTGGTTTGGTTGGGAACTTTGTAGTTTACTCAAAACAAGGAGGTTTGCCTTAAAAAAGGGCTAGTAGAAGGAAGGTGTCAAAGAGGAAAGAAGAGTTAAGTGAAGAGTTGAAGCTTGGGGGTTATGTGGAATGGTTGGATGCATGAAATGAGATGTAATTGAGTAGTTAGATTCTCTTATGAGTATTTTCAAAGGACAAAATCAAATTATCATGTAGACTTATGAAAACACATAAGAATATTGTAAAGAATAGAGTAAGGATAAAGAGAGAGAACATGAAAATAGAGTATGAAAACATAAAAAGATAAATTTAAATTAAACTTAAAAGGAAAATATACATAGAATAAATTTACATAGAGCATAATATTAAATAAAAATTGTACTTTTATATAAGTAAATGGTGTTGTCCTAACAAAGACAAATGTAGAAGTGGATGGGCTAGCTACTAGATTTGAATATGTAAACAATGACCATGACAAATCAAATGTTGTAAATGTTGACTGTGATGATAAAGGCACCATCACCTCCTAAAACATAAAAAATGACATATATATTATATTAAATTTATATGTAAATTAATTATTAGCTAAATTAAATTTGTAAATATAACTTAAATTTAATGACATTTAAATAAAATATAACTGTATCTGTGTAGTGGCTAATGTTTGCACACCAAATGTGCATGCCAAAAAATCATCACTCATAAGAATATTATCCAATCCATCTGAATCACCAATGCCATCATCATCATAAGGTCCTATACACATAGCTCCACAAGAACTTTAAGGGTGGGGTTAGGTATGCATAGTAGGTGGTGTATTTATAACATCACTCTGTGAAAGCTTACTCATATGCTAAATGAGTGTATCAGTGAGTAAACTAAGAGCATGGAGAGTGTCGATATCCATGAACTAATAAATTATAGAGGGGATCTTAGGCTCAAGAGGATTTTAGATATAGATCTACATAGGCTAATTAGGTGCATGACATGCACCTAGTTGATCCTATATGGATCCTTTTCTTTAGTCCTAAAACTCACTAAAATCAAAATAATTCAAAATCTCATTTAGGATAAACTCACAATAGAGTTTCCTCAAAAAATATAATGGGACCATATGGTTGTTACATGGTGGTTATTCAAAGACCATCCACCATCGATCCCTAAAATCAATTATGATTAAGTTATATATGTACAGATAGATAGGAAAACATTTAGTAGTTACAAGAAATGGGGCATTGGTGGCTAGGTCAATGAATAGGGTGTAAATTGAAGATTTTTAAATTTGTTTATTCTTATCTTGAAGTGCTAACAATTTATTAGCATAATATGCCCTACAAGTATCTTTATATGAGGTCCATCTATTAATTTGACTCGTTATAGAGTCAATTTGACCTAATAAAGTCTTTAGGGAATTAACTAGCTGGGTGTGGTGGGGGTTGGTCAAAGTGGGATACCTCATTATCCCAATTAACTCTTCAATTTTGAGTTTATTTCCTATAATGTTTTCAATCATAATCTTTTGACTGTCATGGAGTTTTGGGGAACTGTAGGAGGATTAGGTGGAGGGATAGGAGGAAGAACAAGAGGGTTTTGTGGAGGATTAGGTGGAGGGTTAGGAGGAGGAGAAACAAGAGGGTTATATGGAGGGTGTTTCTATCGCTAATTTGCTTTTCAGATTTAAGAGAAAGAAGAAACTAAAGAGATAAATGGACAAGGCATGGGAAGTACCTGGATGTAGACTGCGCACCGTAATCCAGACGCTTGTGAGCACCCCTCTTTGGCTGTGGAGGAATGACACCTGCAAAGAAGAAAACTTGGACAAGAAAATGTTAGATGGATAGGTGGTGGGTTGCCAGGCAAAAGCCTGTTCCCAAAAGTATGAGAACTTCCTTAAGGGAGGTCAACCCACTATTTTGATAAAAGATAAATGACTGATAAATGACAGAATGCTAAAATAGACTGAAATGATAGCAAACTAAAAGGGAAAAAGGAAGCAAAGGCTTACCTAGAAGAAGCTGTCGGCCTGGTTGCAGTCGCCGGCATCGGTGATCCTACCGGCGTCGGTTGTTGGGTCTGCCGACGTTGGTTAGTCTCCCGACGTCGGTGGGGGAAATGACTGGCATCCGTTGGGGCAATGGCCTCTAGACGGGTCTGGTCAGGGTCCTGGTCAGGGCTTGGTCTGTGGATGGTCCGGGCTTGGTCTGTGGTCTGTTTAAGGATGGTCTGAGCAGAGATACAGGGGAGTCAAATGGACAGAAAGGGACAGAGAAATAGAGGAAGCCAATCAGGGAGATAGGAATCTGGGTCTGGGTGACAGTCAGAACTGAGGGAAAGAAGTGCTAAATCTAGTTTAGAAATGACTAGAAAGCATAAAGAAAACAAACAGAGTACAACATACCTGTGCCCTGCTGAAGAAGGTGTTGATCTGATTGCTGGTGATGCCGGATGTGAAGCCTGTTACTGATGAAGAATCCCTGTTGTTCACTTACAAAAGCTTGCTGTGTTCCTGAGGGAGAGAGTCAGATTGATTGGCAGAGAGGTCAAGTGGAAAGGACTGATACAAGGGTCTGATACGAAGGTTCAAGAGTCGGGATGCCAGAGAGAAACGCAGAGAAGTGAAGAGAAGCCAAGAGGAAGAAAGAACGGTGAAGAAGCCGTTATGAAAGGTGCCGACGCCGACAATATCCCCGACGTCGGTCGACGGTTGACCGACGTCGACGGCTAAAAGGCTGGAAAAAGGCTAAAAATAGCCTTCTATCCGTTTTCCAACCGCCAGGTCAAATGAATGCGAGGATGAAACGGTCGACGGGGGTTAAATGGGCGAGTGAAGAGATTGAAATGGGAGTCTAAGGCATTAAATGGCCATGTGGGGAATGAAGGGGATCCAAGGAGGGTATCCTAGGGTGGCGAGGTGGCAAGGAGAGGGAAAAATGGACTTATTTAATTAAAAATAGATGATTATTTTCAATTAATAAGACCTAGGTAGGTTAGGGATAGGAATAGTGGCAAGGGACCAAGGGGAGAGAGGAAGACCAAGGGTTAGACACTTTTTAGGTGTCTACATTTGCCCCTTTTTATCTTGTTGGTTGTTCTAGATGAACTGCAAGACAAAAACAGGGAGGTGGTTGCCCCAGGTGAGGGATGATGTGGATTGCCCTGAAGTATGGATGAGGTATTCCCCCTCAAAGCAGGAGTCGAGGGAAGGAACCTGATGTCGGGTGCTGATTTGACAAAAGGTGGATGAGAAAGATGAAAAGTGAGTGAAAACACTACAAAAGTCGTGATTGCGCGTATACCACTGCACGAGAGGGTCAGGTCAAAGTGTCGCAGGTCGAGGGTCAAGGAGTGCCAAAATTGAAGTAACCGGGCCCCAGCATTTAGTCGTCTGCTGATCGGGTTAATCAATCTCTGCTGAAACTCCAAATGGTCGTCGTGTTCCAGGTATCCCAGGCTCAGGAAGTGCTCCCAAAAACACGAAAAAGGCACAAGTAGTAGGGATCAACTGGCTTGCGATCCTATACTTGCGAAGGGTCAAAAAAGGTTTGCGCACAATTCTGCTAACCAGTCGTGAGGGAGCACACACGCAAAAACAACCAAGGCAACATTGGCTTGGAAGTGGTCGAGGTCAGAGGAGATAGGCATGATCTCCAATGGTCATTGGTCAAGGGGATGGATGGACGAAAAGATGCAGCCGAGCTAACCTCAGAAAACGTCATGTGATCTGAGTGCTGCCTACATAGCCCCTGTGATAGGGGCCTCAGGCCTATGTAGTTCTCCCTAAAAGGGAGGAAGGGTCAGAGGGATTGATTGGTCTTGGTCAAAGGTCTTGGTCAAAGTTGACGGAGTTGGGCGTGATCAAAGTCACAGAAAAAAAGGTTTGTCCATCAAAGAGACGAATAAACGGGGGTGGTCGAGCTAACCTCAGAAGATGTGGTATCTGAGTGCTACCTACATAGCCCTGGTCATAGGGCCTCAGACCAATGTAGTTCGGACTGCGAGGGTCAAAATGGTTGATGATGAGTTTGGTCATGTGTTGAAATGACGAGGGTAAGATGATGCTATAGATGTCACAGTGGGTCGAGAGGCTTTCTAGCAAGTTTCCATAGGCGTGATGGATGCATGCTAAAAATGAATGAAGGTCTATTTATGCTTCAACAAGTATTGGTTTATGCTTAACATAAATTGGGTCGGGTCGGTAGTTTCCATGTGTATTGGTGTCCATGAAAACTATGTGAAAAGGACAAGGCGATGCCTGATGTCTTGAGGATGACAAATAGCTTGGTTTGAGTTGACAATTGATGTGGTTAAATGTGACCAGAGTGTAGAGAAAAGGTGAAAGGCAAATTGCTCTTTCATTGACAAGGACCAAAAAGGAAGCATAGATAGGGGGTTAGTAGAACCAAAGCCCCGTTCATGCATTACGTCATTCACCAGTGTGGTGTTAGAACGGTAATCGAATCACTTTGACATTAAAGTGAGCTCGAAGTCCCTTGAGCAGGTGATAGGAGGAGGATAGGGTAACCCAGTTTAAGAGTAGGAATAACCTTGCCCCTTTGTATAGGAGACCCTGAGACAACTACAAGCCAAGTCCATGACTCGTTTTTTTTTTTTTTTTTGGTGCAGGCTGATCGATGCGGGAAGCCTACATAGAGATGTCTTTTGATGTAGTGGTCAGGTTGCGAAGCTGATCAATGCGGGAAGCTTCTAAGAAAGGTGCTGTTTGTAGCAAGATTTAGTCATAGCCATCCTTCGAGGGAGTGGTCTATATTTTTTCTTGATATAATGTTTGATAATTTGGCCTAGCTATCCTTCAAGGGATCAGTCTAGTAATATAGCAATGATAGTACAGCTGTCCTTCGAGGGAGCAGTCTGTCTTTTTGATTTTGACTTTGTGACCATGGATATGTTTTGACATCTTGATTTTGATTTTTTTGATTTTTTTGATTAGAGTCATGGACAAGGCTGTAGAAGTTCAAGGGCTCCCTTTTATTAGGACAAAGCATCCATGCATCATAAAAGGGTTGTAGAGGACTTGTTAAAGGGAAATAGGGTTGAAAGGAATGAGGATTAAGAGGACGAGGGTTGCTCAAGGGATGAGCTCAAGTTACATGTCAAGTAGACGAGTACTCGACTAACAGAAAAAAGGTCGAAGACGCAAGACATAAGAAGGGGTTCAAGGTCTAATAAGACCCTGGGCCATGCTTGTATGTTAAGGTCCGAGTCAATTAGGAGCAAACTTGCCCCAATTGCCTCTTTCCAAATTGGTCAGGCGTTGATTGATGGATGTGAAGTTGGTTGACATTGTCGTTGGTTGGTTGAAAAAGGTTGAATGTTTGGTCGAGAGGTCTAGTTGATTGATATGTGGTCGAAGTTTGGTTGAGACTAGTCGAATAATTGGTCGGGGGTTGGGTCGATGGACACTTGGTCGAGATATAAGATTAAATGAGTGATTGATATGTGGTAGAGACTGGGTTGAAAGGTTGGTCGAGGTTTGGATGAAGGATGAATTCCCCCAGTGGGTTGGGAGAATGTTTGAAAGATTGGTTAAGGTCGGTTGAGGTTTAGTGGTCAGATGGGTGGTATTAATGTCGAATAAGGGGGTCAAAGGCGGCAAAGGGACCATATTCCAGCGTGGAGATCCTGATTTAGGTGATGAGGTTGGAGAGGCATGAGTCGGGGTTGATGTTTTGTCGAAGAGGTGGTCAAGAGGATCCTTGGTGAGAAGGGAATCCTTTTTCCGGTGGTGACGAATGACAGCTTTGAGAGCGCAACAACGCTCAGTGTCATGTCCCGAAATGTGATGATAGTGGCAGAATTTAGAGTTGTCGAACCAAGATGGCCTTGATCCAAGAGTTGATGAGTGAGGTGGTGTTGAAGGTTTATTGATGACGTGGCTGAAAAGAGAGGTGTCATTCTCCAAACATCGGCGAATGGCAACCTTGAGGGCACAACAATGTTCCGTGTCGTGTCTAGGTGTACGATGATACGCACAAATGCAAGTGTGGTCGAACCATGGTGGTTTAGGTCTGAGAGATTGATATTGTCTAAGAGGCGGGAGGTCGAGGTGAGAGGACTACAATAATTGCCATAAGAGCAAGGCATATGAACCTGCTAACGGGTCAGGATGTTTTATTGCAGTGAGGGTTGGTGACGTTGGTTTAGGAGGTGAAAGAGGCATAGGTCGAGGGTTTGGAGGAGATGTATGTCTGATGGGATGAGGGAGTAATGGAGGCGACGTGCCTCTGTGAAGGATGGGAGTGGGAAGCACTCCTATTAAAGTGGACGGATGCGGGCCCAAGATTGAAGGTAATGACGAAGGTGGGGGAGGAATCCTCCGATGTGGTCTAGTAGCTTTCGTGTGTTTGGGTCGAGGGCCACTATTGTGTGAGGCGAGGTTAGATATGGGTTTGGGTTTAGATGTGGACGGAGGTGCGCAAGATATAGCAATCTCATGCAAAGGGCAAGAGAAAACCGTGACTGGGTCTTCCTCGATTGAAATGGGTGGAGAGACGGGTTCTTCTCTTGGTGGAGAAGAAATAAGAGAGGGCGGCTCCTCAAGTGGGCAAAGGGCATGGATGATCGTGCCTTCTACTTGTAGTTGAGGAGTAGGCAAGGTAGGGTCTTCGGATGAAGGTGGGCTTGATGGCGTTGATGTGGTCAAAGCGTCCTCCAATACAAGAGAGGTAGATGGAGGACTAGTAGGAGAAGAAGGTTCCTCATCCTTTAATGGAAGAGGTTGGTCAAGGACAAGAGGCAAGATAGTGCTAATCATGTGAATGTCATGGTCTTGGGGGTCATTGGTCGAAGTCTGGATGTTGTTTTGAGTAGGCGGATGATTTGGAAAAGGGTGTTTCAAGATGTCGATATGTTGGTTAGGTGGGGCATTCGGGTTATCTAAAATAAGATCCCCCTTGTCGATCATGTCCTGGAAGATGTTTTTGAAGGTTCGGTAGTTGTCGATGTCATGGCCTTGGACGCGGTGAAAGTGGCAGAAGTCAGCCTCCCTATACCATGTAGGGATGGCTTTTGAAGGGTCAAATTGAGGTGGTCGGATTGGAGGGAGATTGAGGACCCCCTGCTTGAGTAGTTTTTCCAAAATGGAAGCGCATGGTTCTCCAAGTGGAGTGTAAGAACGCTGAATGTACCATTGTTGGAATTGTTTGGTGATACTTGGAGATGTTGAAGGTTGAGAGTAATTAGTTGACGTCGAGGATGATGATCTAACGACCACAGTGTTGGCCACTCCTTTAGATTCAGAATTGGCAGAAGAAGAAGGTCTAGAAGAAGAATGGCCAGTGGTTTTTGTGTTGGTATTACGCAATTTAACCTTATCTTCTTCAAGGGCACGGAGTTTGAGCTTTCGAGCCATGATGAAAGCTTCGTCAAAAGTGCAGAATGTCTGAATCTGTAAGGTAGAAGAGATGTGTCTGGCACATGCTCGAGAGAAGAGCTCGATGAGCTCAGGTTGAGGTAAAGAGAAGGAGAGTTGGTTGATCAGACCTCTCCAACGAGCGACAAAGTCGACAACAGATTCGTCATCAAATTTCTTGATGGAGTAAAGGTCTGTGATTGAGACTTGTTTGGTGATGTTGATCGAGAAATGGTCAAGAAATAGTTGGGCGAGTTGAATGAATGAAAAGATAGAGTGTCTGGCAAGAGAACTATACCTGTCAAGGGTAGGGCCAGAAAGGGACATAGGGAACGTGCGTAAAAGTAACACATCGTCATGGGCAATAAGATAACAGGCATGTCTAAATGCCCGTAGATGTTGTTGTGGGTCTTCCTTACTCTGAAAGTGAGCGAATTTAGGAAGCTCCCAATGGTTAGGGTATGGTCGAATAGGGACGGAAGGATGGATGGGCTCGCTGCAAATTTGCTCATATGACAAAGTATTGCCTGAACCGGAAATGGAGGCTTCGAGACTAGACATTTTATCCATCAGCATTTGGATAAGATTTGCTGACGGATTGGCGGGTTGAGCACCCCCTAGGTTGTAAGGTGCTTGGAAGAGGCTAGAGGAGGCGTACGACATAGTCGGTTGTACAATGTATGGATGACTAGTCGCAGGGGCAGAAGTGGAGGCTAAAGGTGGTTGCATTATGAAGGTCGAAGGTATAAGTTGACTGGGCACCGCCAAAGGTGGTTGAATGGCGGCACTGGTAGAAAGATAGGTTGGCACGCCTACATTGGTGGGTGCAAGAGTGTGAGGGGTCGAGACAATCAAGTTCTGATATGATGTAGAACTTGGTTGAATTGCAGGCGGTTGAGGGGGTAATGGAACCCCGATGGAGGTCGGTCTAAAAATAGACGGGGAGGCCAAACTTTGCGTATTGGCCATGGTTGGGTTAATAGTTGAGGTGAAAGGCTGAGTCATAAAGGGTTGGGTGGTGAATGGCGTGGATGTCGTCGCCACGTCACCCGAAAGGTCTCGCGTTGGGTTTCTCGCGAGATAGTTTTGGAGGGCTGCGGTATTGAGGTCCAAGAATCTCGCAAAATCCTGGTCCCCTTCAGGGATGATGGGAATTTGAGTCGGGGTCAGGGTCGGGGTCGGTCCTGTAGGAGTTATTTCAGTCTCCGAGTGGAACTCCATGATAGGACTTGTTAGGGACGAGGTAGATGGAAGCGGTTGTTGGCTAAAGTGGTTAAGAAGAGAGTCCTGGTTCCAAAAACTATGTTTTTGCAGTTCCAGA
This sequence comes from Torreya grandis, assembly GCA_037957365.1. Lineage (NCBI taxonomy): Eukaryota > Viridiplantae > Streptophyta > Pinopsida > Cupressales > Taxaceae > Torreya > Torreya grandis. The sequence continues at coordinate 133,068 of JARHVA010005726.1, forward strand.
AACTTAGAATGTGGTTTTTGACAGAGAATGGACAGGTTTTAGGCTGCTGGTTTTGAAAGAAAAGGACAGTGACAGAGACTGACGTCGATTTAAAAACCGATGTCGGTAAGGAAGATAGCTGACGTCGGTCAGATAACCGATGCCGGTAATAGAGGAAAGCCGACGTCGGTGACAGAACCGATGCCGGTGACACGGGAAAGCCGACGTCGGTGGAAGAACCGATGCCGGTGACTGTGTCTTCTAGAGAACCAAAAGATTTGAAGATTCTTGGAAAAACAATGAAGAAAGCGTCCTCACTCACTCAAACAAACAGATGAGAAGAGAGAAACAGAGAGAGACAGACAAGCCTAAGCGATAAATCCTAGGAATTAACTTTAGAAGCTGTGGCTTATGCCTTAGATGAATGTTTGGGGAGAATGGCTGTAAGAAGGGTCCTAGAAGAAGGCAGTCTAAAGATGGTTTCGGGTCTTGTTTTAGGTGCTCAAAGTCTGTGTTAGGTCTGGTACGTGGCCTGGTGCTAAGGAGCAAGCTCCCCTCACTTCACGATTCCAGTGGTTAGCTGGTCTCGCTTAGCCAAGATATACCTCGCCTAGAGTTTATCCTCCGCCAGAGAACGGAGTGGGCTTCCCCCTTGGTGATGAAATCCAAGTAGGGTCACCGGGACGGGTAAGGTATCCGCTGGGGGATGAAATCCCAGTCGGGCCTTGTCTCAAGTAAGTTTTATGTGTGTTTTAGTGCATGTGGTCCGGTAGTGTAACATCAAGTGTCTACGATTTATTCAATATGCGGATTAAGTTACTAGATGTGGACTAATGCAAGCACAAGCAGAAATGAAAGTGCAATATGTTTTAATGCCCAAGTCGAAATGTGATGTTTGTTATGAAGACAAGTTTGAGAAAGGGTTGAGAGTATGATGTTTAGACTAGTCTAGAAATGCAAGGAAGAAAGAAAGATTCCTTTTAAATTCCTGCTTATAGTGTCATTGAGAAGAAAAGAAGGAGGAGAAAAGGTAAGAACCTAATGCTCCTAAATGAATGAAGAAGAAAAGGAACCCAGGAGGAACCTAGGATCCCACCGGGCGTGCCAGAATGTTTCTATCGCTAATTCGCTTTTCAGATTTAAGAGAAAGAAGAAACTAAAGAGATAAATGGACAAGGCATGGGAAGTACCTGGATGTAGACTGCGCACCGTAATCCAGACGCTTGTGAGCACCCCTCTTTGGCTGTGGAGGAATGACACCTGCAAAGAAGAAAACTTGGACAAGAAAATGTTAGATGGATAGGCGGTGGGTTGCCAGGCAAAATCCTGTTCCCAGAAGTATGAGAACTTCCTTAAGGGAGGTCAACCCACTGTTTTGATAAAAGATAAATGACTGATAAATGACAGAATGCTAAAATAGACTGAAATGATAGCAAACTGAAAGGGAAAAAGGAAGCAAAGGCTTACCTGGAAGAAGCTGTCGGCCTGGTTGCAGTCGCCGGCGTCGGTGATCCTACCGGCGTCAGTTGTCGGGTCTGCCGACGTCAGTTAGTCTACCGACGTCGGTGGGGGAAATGACTGGCGTCGGTTGGGGCAATGGCCTCTAGACGGGTCTGGTCAGGGTCCTGGTCAGGGCTTGGTCTGTGGATGGTCCGGGCTTGGTCTGTGGTCTGTTTAAGGATGGTCTGAGCAGAGATACAGGGGAGTCAAATGGATAGAAAGGGACAGAGAAATAGAGGAAGCCAATCAGGGAGATAGGAATCCGGGTCTGGGTGACAGTCAGAACTGAGGGAAAGAAGTGCTAAATCTAGTTTAGAAATGACTAGAAAGCATAAAGAAAACAAACAGAGTACAACATACCTGTGCCCTGCTGAAGAAGGTGTTGATCTGATTGCTGGTGATGTCGGATGTGAAGCCTGTTGCTGATGAAGAATCCCTGTTGTTCACTTGCAGAAGCTTGCTGTGTTCCTGAGGGAGAGAGTCAGATTGATTGGCAGAGAGGTCAAGTGGAAAGGACTGATACAAGGGTCTGATACGAAGGTTCAAGAGTCGGGATGCCAGAGAGAAACACAGAGAAGCGAAGAGAAGCCAAGAGGAAGAAAGAACGGTGAAGAAGCCGTTATGAAAGGTGCCGATGCCGGCAATATCGCCGACGTCGGTCGACGGTTGACCGACGTCGGTGGCTAAAAGGCCGAAAAAAGGCTAAAAATAGCCTTCTATCCATTTTCCAGCCGCCAGGTCAAATGAATGCGAGGATGAAACGGTCGACGGGGGTTAAATGGGCGAGTGAAGAGATTGAAATGGGAGTCTAAGGCATTAAATGGCCATGTGGGGAATGAAGGGGATCCAAGGAGGGTATCCTAGGGTGGCGAGGTGGCAAGGAGAGGGAAAAATGGACTTATTTAATTAAAAATAGATGATTATTTTCAATTAATAAGACCTAGGTAGGTTAGGGATATGAATAGTGGCAAGGGACCAAGGGGAGAGAGGAAGACCAAGGGTTAGACACTTTTTAGGTGTCTACAGAGGGTTAGTAGGATGAGATGTTAAAAAAACAAATTATAATGAAAAATTAGGGTTAAACAATGAAAATAATGAAAAGTTAGTGTTAAATAGGGAATATTTCTATCACTTACCTCTCTTACATGGAAACATCATCAATCAACAAGTTCATGGGATGAATTTAGTAGCTTCTTGGCACTCTATGGTTTATTTCACCCAAAACATGATTGTGGAAGTTGGAGGAGAGAAAGGAAACTTGAATGCAAAATAAGGATATTACAATAAAGTTTTGCTTTTTATTTTTTTTGATACACAGGTAATGTGATTGTGTTAATTAATGTGATCATGTTATTTAAAATGATAATAATGTGATCGCATTATTATTCAATATAACATGATCACATTATATAATAATGTGATCACGCTATGGCTCAGCAATCATCAAGCCATAATTCAAATAATGTGATTATGTTAATTAAATAATGTAATCATGTTATTAATTAATATGATCACGTTACCTGAAATGCCCATAGAACTATTCCCCAACTCTATGTACTTACCCTATGATTGTTATTCTTATTATTTATGTATTAAATAATGTTGTAGAGATTCATTCATATGTTTGATGGACTAAATGTATGCATTTGGTTAATTCTATGTTTATCATGTTTATGACTACTAGTAAGAAGTAATCTATATGAATCTATTGGTTATATTTATATTAACCAAAATTCACATTGTTGGTACTAAGTAAGTAATGAGATAAACTTCACTCGCTTACTAATATCATCAATGCCAGATGAAGGTAATCCGATCAAGTGGTGTGTTTAAAATTTATTGATCCTAGAAATTAACAACTATTAAAAACTTTGGCCAAAGTAATGTTAGTTAGATTTATCATTTCATGTGTATGTTTTACATGTTTGTGAAATATCATGTTAGAATGAATTTATTTATGGTACACTGTATGTTCTTAGAAATCATATAGCACATGAGTATTAGCTTGTCTCTCTAGATTTTTGCACCATCACTATCTAATGATCTATGAAGGGAGGGCCATCCTCTGATGCGAGATTGTGTAGGAGATCAATGGTCTATAGTTGGTGTGGAAAAATACTCAGATGATGCTCTCCCTCCCCATAGTAGTAAGTCTTTAGAGATGACACTTGAGATTGTCATAAAAAAATATTTTTTGGGCAACTCATGCTCTGTGGAGCCTTGTATCTTGTAAATTTTATTATATTTATTGAAACATTATTCCTGATGAATGTAATTATTTACTTATTTTACATCGACAATAGTGGGTGTATAATTATACCAGCTATGGATGGATATTTGTAATTACTTTCTACATTCAACTATGATGTGTTTCATATGATGATAGTGATCAGTGACAGATAGATGTCACATGTTTAATTTAAATTTGGCATAATTAGAATGTTTTATCTAGATCACTAATTAGATTTTCATGGTGGAATATAAAGAAATGATATGTTTTTTAGATTAAAAAAATCACATGTTTCTAGGTAGATCCTAGTGGGGATGTTACACTTTCCTTAGGTATTTTTTATCCTTGTATACCTTTTCCATGTCCATAGTTTCCCATGGGATTAATTATAATATTGATAATGTTGTTTCCATGTAGTGAGTAAACACTACATAAAAAAAATCCATCTATGATCTCTCATTATCTTATTTATTCTTCAATTTTACCAATGTGTAATGTTTATTTAGAAAAAAAGATCATATCCCATGTATACTTCTACAAGATGGGATGTCTATGTCATCAGTATAAGGCTAGTCGAAGTAAGAGATAAACTAAGGGGAAAAAGATAGAGAAAGAGGCTTGTATAAGCAAGACATGTGTAGAGCTAAGAGAAACAACCATGGTCTGAGTTTACCAAGTGTATAAGACTGAAGCGCTACATAATCACAAAATATCATCTATATTTGTACATGTGCACCAACACTTCTCTGATTGGATATCCCTCTACTCATCAAATCATAATTTTGTGTATATATATACGCCCTTGATCAAGGGGAACATGTTCATTAATTCCATATCCATAACACAATTTTATGCAAGTTTATAAATATTTATGTTTTTATTAACATGCCTCACCAACTAAATATTTTGGATGTGTGCTATGCAAAGACATCATGACACTTTTGTGTTACCCAAAATACTTGAAACTCTACAATAATGCTTCTATTGACCTCACATGCATACTGAAATTTAAACATACTAACATTGAGATACACTCAACTACCTCATCAAATTGGGGTGTAAAGCTTGGACCAGACACAACTTATCAATCACCACACCAAAGTGTTGTGCTTGATAAAGAAAAACTTGTAATTTTAAGTTTAAAGTTTGGTTATTATTAAACATGTAATTCACCCATTTATCAAATTTGAACTTATAATAATTAACTTGTAAATGTAAGTCTATGCTAATACACTAAACCAAGGTGCTTGGTAAGGCACTTAATTTTTATTTTAATTATTGTAACCTCTCCCTATCCAAATAAGTGGCATCATGAGGGAATGCCTTTATCTATGCCCTCAATGTCCCTATATTAGTAGGGCTTAGTGTAAGGGCCTAGCTATATCTATACCCTCAATCTCTCTAGATAATTATAGATTTCAACATGAGGGCCCCTATCTATATTATATATATCTTGGCCTTCCAAGAAAAAATACAATTGTCATCATGAGGGCCTTTAAGCACTCACTTGATGAAGGGTGTAAAGAGGAACCTATATAAATACTTTCCTTCAACATCCCTATCCTAATAGGGGTTAGAGTGAGGGAAAACCTTGACCTCTCAAACATAAATGGTAACAAAGAGTAGAGGATGGTAACAAAGAGTAGAGGATCATAATAAAGCAAAAAACAAACCTTGTTTCATAAATTAAAAAATAGAGCATAGAGTACAACGTGTAAGTGGTGGCCATCACTATGAACCCTCTCATTAGATAACTCTTTCCATCATAACAATAAAGTTATTCTCAACTAAAAATAAAAATCTAAACACTTACATAATAAAAATTTTAATGTAAAAATACATTATCTTTATATAAAATAATGAATCATTTTAATAATAACTAAATAATATAATATAAAAAATAAAAATTGAAAATATTCTAAAAAAATATAGATTTATGAGCAAAATTGTTTAGCTCACTAAAAACTTATTGGATATCAATTCTTGTTAAAGACAAAATCCCCACACCATGACAAATGAACAATACTCAATCTTGGGGCTAAGTGAAGATTTTGTCTTTAAAATAAAAAATTAAAAAATGAGGTGAGAGTTTCATTGTATGCCCTCATCCTCGTGTCGTAATATTAGTAAAACCAATATGTTAGACACCACTAGAACAATCTCACCCTTTCATGACCAAGGGTGTTTGGAATCCTCCAGAAGTAAATCAACCTTTGTTACCACTTTGGTATTATAAGTCACTCATTTTATGATTGTATGCCTAACTAAAATAAAAAATTATTAAGTACAAGGTTTAGTTTACAATGCCTTTTTCTGTGAGTTATTCCAAAATGTCGATCATTCCAAGATTTTTTGGCAGGAGATCCTCCAATGTGTTTGATCCATTTTCACTAGATTTATGGGATCAAATTGACTAGAAGGAAACCCTTGAAGCTCATATTTTTAGGGCAAACCTTCTTGGTATTATTTATTCTTATCAATCATTTAATCTCTCCTATCATCTAATTATATTTCCCTATTATTTGGAGAATTTGAGAGTAATGGAATATACTTGATTTTGTAGGATTAAAAAAGGAGGAGGTTAAAATAGAAGTGGATGATGGATGGATACTCCAAATAAGTGAAGAATGTAGTAAAGAAGAGGAGAAAAATAATGAAAAATATCACCACGTGAAATGCTCATGAGGCAAATTCCTGCAGCAATTCAGGCTGCTCAAGAATGCGAAAGTGGAAGAAGTGAAAGCTACCATAGAAAATGGATTTCTCACAGTCACCATGCCCAAGCAGCTTGAGCCTAAATCTGAAGTGAAATCCATTGAAATATCTAGTTGAATAAATGGAAATTGATGTAATATTAGAAAACTAGGGGATGTAGTAATGGTGTGTGATTAGGGTGTCAAAAATGGGAAAGGTTTTGCCATGTCTTGCAAATTCAACATTGGTAGTTGTGAATATAACATGCATGTCATCTACTTTATATGCCTTCACTCTAGTCATTTGAATATAACATGCACCTGTGTATGCTAGTAAAAGAATTTATATTGTAAAGATATGAAAGATACTTGTCTTATATTTGTGTGTTATGTACTCATTTTATCATTGTATAGTCTATTTTGTCCTATCTCTATGACTTGTAATAGGCTAGAATATGAATAGACTCTACTTTTGATGCCAAGTACGAGAAGAAGATGAATATTCATAAACTAGAAATGTCTATATATACTTTTGTTTGTAAGATGAAAAGGGATCCAATTTTGAAGAAATCAATAGAGATTCATCTAGTTATGGTTACCTATGTGATTTATTATTATGTTCCTTGCATGCATTCTCGTGTGTAATGTTTTGGTTACTTTCTATCTAGTTAATCTGAATGCTTTATTTCTATTTATGAAACACTATTTGTTCTTATTTCCTAAATGATGTAGGATAATTAATTATTAATATATTTATTTTATCTAAACTCCTATATGAATACAATACATTATTATGTGCACATGAACTATATCACAATTATCCCCATCCTTATCATGTTATGATGATTTAGGAACTTCTGCTAACAATGTTTTGGTGAGCATGGATACTCTTTTTTGGAGGGAATTATGCTAAATTGGTTACCAATACAAAGAGATATTGAGATCTGGATAGACTAAAGGATATGTAATTTTGCACAAAAAATCAAAATGGACTAGTCTTACCATACAAGAAATCATTCAAGATCATATTTATGGAGAGAGATATGAAATTTTATGATGTGAGTTGCCTAAATGTATATCTAATTGGTTAACATGATTAGAATATTATTGTTTTAATCCAATAATGGAATAAATTATAATCTATACTAAAGAAAAGATAGAATGGTTATAGAGATTTAAAACTGACTGGACAAGAGTAATAGATCATTGGGTTGATAGTACATTAGATAAATATATAACTAAGTTTGTAGTATAAGGATACAAGGAATTTTTCATTGGAGGAATTCAAGGGAAATTTTTATGGCGAATACCTATCCCTATGAAGACGTTAGTTATGGACAAGGCTATGGTGCCTACTCTAGCCAATATGGAGTATTCAATTTAGGAATATGGGGGTGTGTGACATGATATTAAATGTTGATTAGATGAGTATATAAGGATTGAACCTAATTCCATAATGGAGACACAAGGGAATAATAGTTATAATAAAACTTTAAATTTAGATTGTGAGCTGTGACAACATAATAGATGGAATAAATAGAATAATACCTAGGTAGTTGTGAGTAGAGTTAAGAGAAGCCATAAAATAGATGAAGAATGAGTAGAAAGATGTGATGAATGAGAAGAAAGAGATGAAGAAAAAATGACTAAGAAATATGAGATGGAATAATAAGATGAATGTTGATAGAAAGAAAGAAGTGATGAAGAATAAGAGGAAGAAGAGATGTTCAAAGAAAAAGGTGATAATAGTGTAGAATTAGATTAGTTAGATGATAGATGTAGTACACATCTATATGAATGGGTATTATCATAAGGACATGAAGTATTAAGAAAAAAAATAGAACAAATTTTTAGAGTAATCATAGGTTCAAGATTATAAGAAGAAGAAGTCACAGGAAATAATCACTCACCAAGAGAGCATACATCCCTGCACCCTAATTTTTTATATTCTAGTAGAAGTTTTCAACCAAAATAATAGGTAGATATTAATTTAAAAGGTCTATTTTTATAAAAAAATACATCATTATGGTACTAAAATTGAAACAACATTAACTTTTAGGGATTTGAAGGCCATAGGGTTTGTTGAAACCAAGCAGAGAAAAGTAAGAAACACAAAAAAATAGAGTGCATAGATTAACTTTCATAGTGCGTAGGTGAATCTTCATAGTGTGTAAATAGGATCACACATAATGCTACCTCCCATTATAATAGCTTCTTAGAATATCCCCTTGATACCAGTTTATAAAATGGCTGTTATAGGAACATTTATCAACTTAGTGACATATGATGGCTCTATAGACCCTGAGTAGTACTTATTAACATGTGAGATGTGATGGAAAACTAAGGGTATTATTGATGAGGTTGTAAATAAGTGTGAGTTAATAGGGGTACTGAATGAAAGAGAAATTGAGTTTATGTACTACAAATAAATTGTGCATGCAAGTATAAAATAGGTTAAGGAATGGCTTATCACAAAATTTAATATAAAGAAATGTACAAGTTAGACTATTCAAGACCTAAATGAGATTAGGTAGAAGCTGGGAGAATCAGTCTTTGATTATGATCGTAGGTTCTTTGATGTTATGAGTAAGGTGAAATTTGCCTTAGAATATAAAGATAAAGCTGCATAGTTTATCAAAGAATTGCATTTTAGAATCAAATTTGCTATAGTGCATACTTAATATGCTACTAAAGAAGATGATATAACTACTACTCTATGAGTGAAGCAAATTGAAGACTATGGGGAAGCTCACATAATGGGTTCTAAGATTCAAAATACATCACAAGAATTTATGAAGAGGATGGAACAATCTCATGAAAAAGATAAACCTAAGCTAAATTTATGGTGCATGGAGTGTGGAAAAGAAGGACATTATAGGAATGATTGTCTTAAGATCAAGAAAAAAGTTTTGTGAAATATGTAGAGCAGTAGGGCACATAATAATGTAGTGCCATCTCCTATAATAATATGTCAAAATCCCATAGATTTTGTATTATAATTTTTATAAGACATATAATCATGATGAAAATAATTTTAGGGATTTGAAATAACTCAAAAAAGACATTAAAAATAATGTATTCACCATCACTATGTAATAAGTGTCCTTAGTGAAGTAGATGATTCTAGGCCTAGAGGTCGATAAGGGTTGTGTGAACCAAGTAGGTCTATAATGGATTCCTAGTTTACCTCAATACCAGCCTCAAGGTCTAGCCAAATGGACCCCTCCTTCACTAGTTTAGACACCAACATCACCTTAATACCAGTATACAACACCTTAAAATCTAATAATGATGCAAGAACAACCAACTAGTTACACAAAAACAATTTAGAATTAGAGATAATACCTAGTAGCATTAGAAATGGAATACAATGTGATAATAGGGAGGTTATTAGTCAAATAGAGGTGGATCTAGGGGTGGATACAAAGGGTTTAACTAAGGTTTTAGAGGAAATAATTATCAATTCCCTCATTTACAATGTTACTTGTGTGGAGAGTATAATCATGTATAACACAATTATCCTTTGAATCCTCAAAGATAATCTTATTGCACATATTATAGAATATATGAGTAGCATTAGATAGAAGACTATCCATTCTTAAAAAAACAAAGGAAAAGGCCATTAGGAATGTTAACATGGTGAATGCATATCCTAAGGAGGATGCATTTCTAAATGCCATTACAAGACACCAACATGTAGAGAGAGGATTTCCCCCTCTCAAAGTGCCTCAAGACTAGGGAATCTAGAAAGAAAAATAGGGTAATACCAAGACCTAGCTATAGAAAAGGGGCTCATGTATGAATCTACATATATGTTGAAAAATATTCAACACAAAAACACTACTAAAAGATATGTTGTAGCAATGAAGTCCCAAATGTATGGTCAAATTGTGCACATTATACACTAGGAAGGAATTGTTACTGCACTGACAAATTTACTAAAGATTTTAAGTATGATACATAATGAAGACATCTCTTAAAAAATCACAAACTTACTACATAATTTACTGGAGTGTGAATAATTTCAAGTTTGTTATGTATCCAATTGGATCATAGTTTCATCTATCATCTATTACGTCTAGGCCAAGCTCTCATAGCTTGGATGTGAGTAGGCATTCCTGGTGCCTTTTACACACTATAATACCTCCTCTTATAAAGGAAACATCATATAGGCCTTTCTTATTCTTCCCTATCCTATGGATGGAATATACCATGTTGAGTTTGTGAGCATACTCTAAGGCTAGAGTCTAGTCTATTTGTATGTGCAGGAGATAGAAGGGTTCTCATTAGAAACTATGTACTCAAAGGAATGAGAAGTGGGCTCCCTAAAACCAATCAATTGGGATGTTGATATTAGTTAGCCACATTAGCTACACTTTAATTATTCTAAATGTAAGGGGCTTCATGTTGAAGTCGATGAGAACAAAATCCATAAAAATATATGAAAAATCATAGTAGTCCCTAGTGATAGATAGGATGTGGGTCCATACAATGACCAAGTTTACCATGTTTGAGAAGACAACTATTTTAGAGTAGTTAAGATTGAGGTATTTAGAGAAGAATTAGGGATGTTGGAATAAAATGAGATGTAAAAGGAAGGATGAGTACCAAAAGGTACCCACTGTCAAATTTTTTTCTAGCTCATCTCTTATGGAGGTGGTGATGGATTCTAAAAAATATAACCTAAAATCTTATACCTTCTATGCTGAGGTTATGAAGAAGAGTGTCCCTAGCTGAAAGTCTTTGACATTATCATCAGATTCCATTTCAAAGATAAAGACCAACATGGATAGAGTATCTCTCAAGTGTTGTGTGGGAAACCTCTTTAGGGAAATGGGAATAAGAGGCATCTTTATGATTTAACTTTTGAGGATAAATCTGAGGAAGCCTCCATTTTCTCAGACCTAGGATCCTAAACAATCTAGAGGCTATCTACATTATAGATCTTGGCCTCTTGATCATTGGAAAGTTAAATCATCTCCATGATGTTATTTGCATCAATTTTTACCCTCAAATGTGTTAGTGTGCATTCTCATAACCTGTAGTTAAATGAGTCATAATCATTTGTGATAGCCCTTGTGAGCATTCAAGCATAAACACCCTCTCTTTGACTCTTGGGATTCTTAGCCAACTTTGGGTTGAAGAGATTGTCTGCAAAGTTGGTAACTAATGTTTAGTCCCTCCAGTCCCCCTTAGATGTTTTTTTGGTGTTGGGAACCTTTTCTTTTGTTGGAGTAGGGAACAAATCATTGGCTTTACTTAATACATGTTTGAGGGAAAGGTCAACCCCACTACTCAACCCATAGGCTCTTTATCTGATAAGATGTTGGTTGCTTCTTGATGAAGATGTAGAAGCTTCAATTGGTGAGGATTTTACTCTAAAACCACTCTTTATTTCTATTGAAGGTTTAGATTAATGGTTCTTTACTTTTCTACTTTTAATTGTAAACTCAGCCCTTCATGTTTCTCTCAATTCGCTTGATGTTCTTGATGCTCTCAATGTGTCTAATGGTTGGATTGGATGAGGTGAGTGTATTCATACATTGATGCCACTAGGCAAGCCCATGATGAAATTGTTTAAAATTAGGTGCCCCTATAAATGATAAGGGTATGCTGTAAGGGCCACTTATGAGATATTTATGGTGATCATTATGGGGAGTCACACAAAATGTGGTGTTTAGAATTAATGGTAGGTAAGGTGGGCAGATAACCATCTTTCAAAGAATGTTTTTTGAAGATTTAAGAGGACTAGGGAGGTGATGCATAGTAAATATAAGATTCACTTGTGCCAATGAAACTTATTTGAAAATGAAACAACAAAGGGAAGGAAAATGAAACAAGGGGAAATAAAAAAAATAAAAATGAAACACATGATAGAAAGTGAAATTAACTAATTATGTACAAGGGGGAAGATGAGTAAGTTAGTTGAAATGATTCAAGTCAATCCCATTGATGGGGATCTCTAATGTGCTACCCTCTTTATCTTATAGTTCATAAGTATTTTGCTACCTATCACTAATGATGTGAAATGGTCCTCATCAAAGAGATTCAAACTTCACATGCTATCTTGGCTTTGTGTTCCATTGATCATATTTAAGAACTAAATCTCCAGGTTTAAATCTTGGGTCTGATGACTTCCTATCAAACCATTGCTTAAATGCTTATTATCAGATGAGTGTCACATTGATTTCCTATTCTTTCACCTCTTAAAATTTGAGTAATTCATCAATTAGAACCTCTATTGTTCTATTTTCTTCAATTTTAATAGCCTTTAAGAGCTATTGTATGATGATACTAGCATAATTATTTCCTTCTCATATACAAGCTCATATGGGGAAGTATTCATAAACTATTTAGGGATTATACAATCCTCCCATAGGGCCATTTTCACTTATATGTGCCACTCCTTTTGATTTCCATTCCACTTTCTTTAGATCAGTCTAATCAAATTTTTGTTGGTAGACTTTGCCAACCCATTCCCTTATGATTAATAATTGGATGAAGCCTTCAATATTTTACATCTACACTGATATTCACCTTCAAATTGGTCTTTCCCATAATTAAACTAGTATCAATGAATATTTAGAAGTATCCATCAAAAATTATTATTAAAAACCACTCTCTATCTTACTAAAAACATTGGATTAACAATCCCTACTCATAAATTCTCATAATTCTTAGCTCGGCTCTCTCTGTTCTTTATGCTCTCTACAATTTATTAATGATATCAAAATCTCAATGTGTCTAATTATTTTTCCAAATAAGGAGAGGGGTATTTATACTCTAGTGCCCCTAGGCGATCTCACAATAATTGTCTTGCAATGGGTATTTATACTCTTAAATGAATGATGGGAGAGGTGAGCTAATAACTATCTTTTAGGGAATGATTTTAAAACTTAGAAGGTCTAGGGTGAGAGCATGTGTCAACTATAGGTGAAATTATGACAATGAAACTTATTGGAGAGGGAAAAGTAAAGAATATACATTTCAAACATGCACAAGAGTGGATTTCCCCTTCAAGGTATCTCGTAGAAGATACATTTAAAACAAAGATAAGAGTGGGTTTTTCCTTCAAAGAACAAGTGCAATTTTCCTTTACATGTAGGGCTTTACTAGGTTATATTTTGAATTCCATTTTAATACCTTCAAGGTATCTCCTAGGAGATACCTCTCAAACATTCATAAGAATGGATTTCCACTTTCAAGGTATCTCCTAGGAGATACCTTTCAAATAAGTACAAGAGTGGATTTTTCCTTCAAAGAACAAGTGGAATTTTCCTTTACACGGAAGGCACTATTGGGTGATATTTTAAAGGCCTTTGTAATAGATTCAAGGTATCTCTTATGATATCTCCAAAGAGATACCTTTCAAATAGGCACAAGAGTGGATTTCTCCTTCAAGGAATAAGTGGAATTTTCCTTTACATGGAAGGCACTACTGAGTGATATTTTGAAAGACTTTGTAATACCTTCAAGTTATCTCTTTAAATATACCTTTCAAAAATGCACAATATTGAATTTCCCTTTCAAGATATCTCCTAGGAGATACATTTCAAATAGGGACAAAAGTGGATTTTCCCTTCAAGGAACAAGTGAAATTTTACTTTACATGGATGGAACTACTAAGCGACATTTTAAAGGCCCTTTTAATACCTTCAAGTTATCTCCTAGGAAATACCTTTCAAACATTCACAAGAGTGGATTTCCACTTCAAGATATCTCATAGGAGATACCTTTCAAATAGGTACAAGGGTGGATTTCTCCTTTAAGGAACAAGTGAAATTTTCCTTTACATGGAAGGCACTACTAGGTGATATTTTTAAGGATTTTTTAATACCTTAAAGGTATATCTTATGAGATACCTTTAAAACATGCAAATGAGTGGATTTCCCCATCAAGGTATCTCCTAGGAGATACCTTTCAAATAGGTACAAGTGTGGGTTTATCCTTCGAACAATAAGTGGAATTGTCCTTTACAAGGAAGGCACTACTAATTGATATTTTGAAGGCCTTTGTAATACCTTCAAGGTGTCTCTTAGGAGATACCTTTCAAACATGCACAAGAGTGGATTTCCCCTTCAAGATATCTCCTAAGACATACATTTCAAATAGGCACAAGAGTGGATTTCTCCTTCAAGGAACAAGTTGAATTTTAATTTACATGGAAGGCACTACTAGGTGATATTTTGAAGCCCTTTGTAACACCTTCAAGGTATCTCCTAAGAGATATATTTCAAATATGGAAAAGAGTGAATTTGTCATTCACAGAACAAGTGTAATTTTCCTTTACTTGGAAGATACTAGTGGGTGATATTTTGAAGGTCTTTATAATACCTTCAAGGTATCTCATAGGAGATACCTTTCAAACATGCACAAGAGTGTATTTCCACTTTAAGGTCTCTTAAGAGATACCTTTAAAATAGGCATAAGAGAGGATTTCTCCTTCAAGGAACAAGTGAAATTTTCCTTTAAATGAAAGGCACTACTGGGTGATATTTTGAAGGACCCTATAATACCTTCAAGGTATCTCCTAGGATATACCTTTAAAACATGCAAAAAAGTGGATTTCACCTTCAAGTTATATCGTAAGAGATACCTTTCAAATAGGGATAAGAGTGGATTCCCCATTAAATGTATTAGAATTAAAAGGCACCACCCAAAATCTTACTATGAATTGAGGGTCACCAGGTGGTGAGAAATAGATAAGTCATCATGAAAAGATGCATTCAAAGAATTTGTGAGGCAATCAAAAGGTGCCATGTGTTTGGATTTTGAGCTAACTAGACAACTTAGTCATATTCATAGCACGTGAATACTTAATTGTATCTGAGGTGGTATCCATGTGTCAGAAGGTGGTAATCTCTAGATTTGAAGATAAAAATGATTACAAATCAAATTCAAATTAAACTTAAATTAAATTATCAAGAAATTAATTTCTAAAAGCAATAGTTTGAATTTTGACAAGATTGCCTATTAATATGACATGAACTAGGATATCCATCAACATTTTATTAATCAAGCTTGCCAAAAAGGTCTTATGTGCATTAATATTGTTTTAAGATAATATAAGATCTCATAAATCAAAATTCAAAATACATGGTTGAATTAGGAACATCTAGAACCACCAAATTAGAATAGGTCCCATTTCTCTATTCATATGGGATAAACATAGTCTTTTGAGACACCAATTTCAATACCATTACGTTGGTAATGGATGACAAACACTACAATGAATTATTCTACCATGTGGAGAGGTTTTCTCCCCAAATGTTTTCCTTTCAAGGGTTAACTCTATCTCATCCATTACCTCCATCAATAGATCCCCCAAGTGGTTCTTCAAACAAGACATGGATTAATTAGGTGCAATTGGCTACAAATGCATACAAACAAAACCATATATATATATATATATATATATATATATATATATATATAAGGTGCTAAATATATATAAGGTTTTTGTAATAAATTAGGTGATTTATATATATAAGGTGATTTATACTATATATATATATATATTTCAAACTTTATATATATATAAAGTCTGAATTGATTATAGTTTTGCTCTAAAGACTAGTGAATTAGCTCCAAAGACTAGAAGTTATGATCTAAAGACTGATGGTTATGATCCTAAGATGAAAAATCACAAATGGAAAGAATCCACCTCCATAATTGAGAATTAAAACAATGCCATTAGACCAACAATGCCACAATCCATAATTTTCTTAGATGATGTTTTCAAAATATCTCTAAAAGAATTGATGTGATGATATTTTGTGATGATGTTTCCAAATAGTCTTTTCAAATAAGATTGATGTAACTATGTTTTAAATAGAGGGTCTTTCAAAATGATTTGGTATGATGCATAGTTAATTATGATTATTGTTCCTAGTAATACCAATAATGACATTTATGAGACATCATTACTACTTGACTTGATAAATCACCTTCTCATTATATCTTGCATAGCATGCTCTTAAGATATACCCATAACTACCACCATCATTCTTGTCATAATCACATCATATAACTTGCTTTACTATTCATTTTTACATTATCATTGCTAGTAATTATTGTGTCATATCTCTAACCTTTTGCTTCCCTTGTTCCCTTTATGAATTTGATCTTTGTATTTTTACAGTATAGTCAGATTTGAAATTAAATAGTGCTTGCTCTAAAGATGGCTGGTAGAAAGAAAAAAGTTAACCGAAATCCTTTGATGTAATGCTATTAGATGAAGTAGCCAAATATGTCTTTGAAATAGTTGGTTGGTTGAATTTATTAATTTTTTTTAAGGATTCCATGAATAAATTATGCAATAATTCTGTGATAATTTTTATGAAGATCATGCTATTATTAAAGGGAAGAACATTCTAGTAAATCCCTCTATAATCAGTGCTCTATCTGAGATTCCTGAGGGTGGAGTAGTTGACATTGAAAATATTAGTTTTTTTTGACCTAATTTATATGTTTGTTGAAGGAAATGAGCCACACCTCAGATTGGACAAATCCCCCCAAGGAGTGGCCAAGGGAATTCTAAAATAAAGTCTTCCTCAGCCTTGGCAAAATGTTATTTTCTAGATAATGAAATATATTAGTTGTGATGGTTAATTTAAAGTAGTGGGTGGAAATGATATGAAAATCCTTCTTCACTTGAGGAAAGGAGATATTTGAGAAGAATATAAGATTGATCTTCCCTCTTTCCTTCACAATTCTCTGATTAATGTTTATTAGAAGATGAGGTATTGGGTCTACCCTCCATCATGGGCTAGTTACACTCATTTATTGCCATTATTTTTATAGTAAAACAAGAGGTGGAAAGGTTTGGTACTCTTTCCTCTAAAATTTTTCTCCATTTCCTACTAAAAAGACACCATGCCCTCTTTCTCCTCGTTCCACTACAATCTAGATTGAAGAACCCACAGCTGAAATTGTAGAACGAACATCTTTGTTGCCATTAGTTTTGAAGATACTATGCTGGAGATCAAAGTGATAAATGAGAATTTATTCAAACACCCCTCAACTACCTCCAAGTAAACTCTAGTGCATCTAGTAACTATCTTTCAGGAAGAAGAAGATGTGTAGGCCATAGAGGAAGTTGTATTTGTAGAGGGAACTCTTGTAGAAGAAGTTGTACCTCAATAAGTAGAGCATTATGTGCCCTCTATTGTTGATAAGGGTAATAAACCCTTGATTAAAAATCCATCTTCTCCACATTCTATTAATGAATAAAAATAATTATAGAATGCCATGTATTTATCATTCCATGAGAAAACAATCAGACTACAACAAATAGAGTTAAATGTTCTTCGTTCAACTTTTAAATGTAAGGACTTGATGATTTATAATTTAAAACAAAGGTGGGAAGAATTTGCTACTAGATTTAGTGAACAAGAAATAATTCTTTAAGGAATATAAGCTGAACAAACTAGGTTCCATAATGTAATGTTTTCACAGACTCAAGAATTGAGTAATTTGTAAATTATATTGTTATCAAAGACACTCATATTACTAATTTACAAAATGCCAATGTTGATATCATAATTTGATTAATAATCTAAGAGAAAGTATTTATGATAAAAATATAATGATTTCCCAACATACAAATAAAATAATAGAGCTCACCACTTAGAATTCTAAGTTACAATCCTCTATTCAAATCATGAAAAGAGAAACATGAGAGATTAAGGTTCAAACAGAGGGTCCAATAAGAGTTGTTCCCTCTTTCCCTATTCCATTACATGAAATAATCTCCACCTAACTTATCACATAGAAAAAAATTAAAAAATTGAAGGATGAAAATGTCAAACTTAAGGAGGAATCTCATAATCAATTGGCATAAATCCAACTACAATTGTAGAAAGCACATGCTTCTATCCAACACATTTGTGCTATTTTGAGAAACTAATAGCATGCAAATAGCCTTCATCAATTTATGTTATTTTCTTACATGACAAGTTTTATAAATGACAGATTCAGTTAATTTCCCTTAGTTTTTTACATATCATTGAAGATGAGCATGTATTTATGGACATTTTATTAAAGAGAATTTAAGAAAGGAAGGATGTCATTTGTGAGTTCTATACTTTCAATTTGTATTTATGGATTTTTGATAAATTTATTTATTGGAGATACACAATTGTGTGCCTTTTTATTGACTCTAAGGAACCAAATGGAATGTCAACAAGCCAATAATAGATTTTTGTAATTACAAAGCACCATTGTGTTATGCATGAGACCATAATTTCCATAAGAAAAGAAATTTATTTCTTCTTTTCAACCACTATATCATATACATATGAATAACAAGTATCATGAGATATTGAGATCTAATATTTCTACTTTTAAATATTTTCTAAACCACCATTATGCTAATGGTTTCAATGCAAGTCTTTCTAGGTGGGAGACATTACCTATTGAGTTGAAGTGTAGGGAAGTCCTCAGCCCCACCAATATTAAATGGAGTCTAAGAAGAGTCAAAGAAGTTTTATAGATAATCACTCAACACTTAGAGGAAAGAGGTTTAGATGTATGGATTGGGATGAGGTTTAGGACTCCTATCATGTAATTTACTCTATCTAAATGGTACTGTTGGAATTATAAAATAAAATTTGAATTTAAAGCCTAAGTGCATATAGTTTTCAGAGATCTTGGGATATTACCAAGGGGACACCATGACTAGGGCCATCATTTTGAATTTTATGATCTACTAATTCAGAGGTTTAAATTAAGAAATTTGGATTAAGGATTAGTCATCCAACTTCTTTATGAGAGGACTTGAAAAAGATAAAATGTGGGGGAGTAATGATGAACATTTCATAAAGATCATCATATTTATATAAATTGTCCTTAAAGTGTTGTTTTTGGTTATATAATATATTGAATTTAATAGTTAAAGTTAGATCTAAGTAGGATATGAATGAAATTTATTCATTATTTGTATGTAATTTATTGTTGATTCTTTACCTTGTTATTGTGTCTAACTTGGATGAATAGTGCAGTTTTGAGTATAACAACACATCTCATAGATGGGGTAATTTTGATTAGAGGAACACATCCCAAGGATGGGGTAATTTTGAGTACAACAAAAAATCCTAGTGATGGGGTAATTTTGAGAAGGTAACACAGTTTTTATAACTCTTTTGACTACAATTTTGAGGATTCAAGAATGGAGTTTTAACGATTGAATGCTCCAACACTCTAGAATTGTTCTAAATATGATATGGGTGTGCTTTAAAGACATACATAGGATGATCCAAATAATTCTATAAATGCTCTGAAGATCTTTATACAGTGATAGAAAGACCTATACCAAATATTTCAAAGATATCTAGATGTGCTCTGAAGACTACAAAAATTATGTGTAATATACATTTTTGAGATAAATTAGGAGAATTTTACTACAATTTTTTAAAATAAAAATAAAAAATTAATTGGATGTAAATGAAAAATGGAAACTAAAAAAAATGATAAACCATATAAATCTTCAACCCCTTGATTCTTCTCACCTCTTAGAAACTTCTCCCTAAAAAATAATTTCTCCTATATAATAGGTGTAGATATTTTATAAGAATTTTTTTAATATATAATGATGCATGGGACCCATCTACCCAATAATATCTAATCAAGAGGGAAAAATTTGCCACCCCAAATAATAATGCTAGGTGTTATTCAATCATTTATTCATTAAAGTTTATGATGTGGCATAAGGGAAAAGTTCACCACCCCAAAAAATGAATTTTCAACTTAGTCTAAAATGAAAGCAATTCAAATCAAATAATAATAACCTAAAACATGCCAAAAAATGACTTTTCGACTCAGTCTAAAATATAAATAATTTGTAGTATCTTGAACAAAGTCAAAAAATGAATGATGCAACAAGATAGAGACATTATAACCATTGAAACCCTCTCGCATCATGAGACTTTTTTACTATGATTATTTGCTTAAATTTAATAAAAAATGTCAACTTTCCCCTTGCATTCACCATTTTGATCCCTATTGAATACAAATAATTGATAAATAATCCTAATCTCCACCATTTCATTATCTCAACCATTTCATTATTTGCTTATAATTAATAAAAAAATGTCTACTTTCCTCTCATATTCACCATTTGGGTCTCCATTGAATACACGTAAGCATTAAGCAATATTAATCTTCACCATTTCATTATTTGCTTATAGTTAATAAAAAAATGTCTACTTCTCCCTCACATTCACCATTTGGGTCCCTATTGAATACAAGTAAGCCCTAAAAAATCATAATCTCCATCATTTCATTATTTGCTTATAGTTAATAAAAAAATGTCCGCTTTCCCCTCACATTCACCATTTGGGTCCCTATTGAATACAAGTAGACACTAAAAAAATCCTAATCTCCACCATTTCATTATCTTAGACATTTCATTATTTTCTTATAGTTAATAAAAAATGTGTGTTTTTCCCTCACATTCACTATTTGGGTCCCTATTGAATACAAGTAAGTTCTAACTAATCCCACCTCCTTCATTTCATTATCTTTGCCATTTCATAAAAAAAATATAGGTCTATCTAAATCTCATTGATTTCATAACTTAAAGTAATAAACAATGAATAAAAGGTTCATGTCAAGCCAAAAAAATTATAAATTTTAGATACAGTAAAACAATACATTACATAAATTGAATACCTGATAAGAAGCATTTATAGAAATGATAATAAAAATTGGGGTCAATGTTTTTACCATTAACACCACAACTACAAAAATGACAATGAAAAATGGGGTCAACTCTTCCACCACTTATGTCACAATTAACCTAACAATCAATAAAAGAATGTTTTTTGGCCTTCAAAAGGGAGAGAGAAAAATTGAGAGAAAATAATGAAAAGAGAAAAAGATAAACTTAACCCTAATTTTGAAGCATGAGAGAATTTTTAATTCTAAACTAATTTAAAAGTTTATATAAAAATTTGTAATATATTAAATTATTCTTAAAAAATATTTATATATTTAAACATATTAAAAATTTAAACAATGGAAACTATTTAATAAAAATATTTATAGATTTAAACATAAATAATAAAATCAAATAGTTTTTAAATATAAAAAAATTTATGAATTTTTATTATTTATTATAATTAAAAAAGTTTATTCATATATATTCATTAAATTACATGATTAAATTATCTAATAGAGTTTTGACTCAATTTTTAGCCCCCATAGAATACCTTTGAGATAGTTTAATTTACCAATTCAAATACCTATGAGAGCAAGTCACCTTTCTTGAATTAATAAACTAATATTTGGAGTTCAACCCCAAAATGGTAATTAAAATAAGTGATGCAAAATCATACCTAGTAACTCAAATAACTCTAAGACTTGGGAAAGGGTTATATGAGTTTATCTAAATTATGTTTATACGAGGGCATAAGCAATCAACACCATACCAAGCTATAAAAATTAAAATTTTCATTCATGAAAATAAGTTGTGTGATATCTCAATGCAGAGTTGGGGTTAAATATTTCGACCAACAACACATTGAGTACTTCAAATTTGAAGTCTAATATTGAGGTCTAACATATATGGCCAAGTCACATCCATGTAAAATAAATTAAATTTAAATAGGAATCTCAATAATCCAAGCAACTTTACTCCTCTTGAAAAAAATATTTCAATATAAATATCACAAAAACTTTATTTATCAAGATTATATAAATTATATTAATGATGAAACATAATATTTAATTATATCTCTTGGAAAGCATTTCAAGGGAATTTTGACAATTAACTAGTACATCCCAAGATTTATTCATCTTAAAATTAGCTCATTCCATTCAACATCACTAATATTATTATTAGTCGAAACTAATTTTGCTTATCTAATTTATCCCCTTTCATCTTACTAATTATCATCCCTTTGTAATTATCTATCTAATGTCCCCATTAATTATTTTCCATCTACTAACCTTATCCATCCCCACCAATCAATTAATTAATATCTTAAATCTCCATTATCTTATCTTAATTCCCACTTATCTATTATTATGGAATTTTAAATTCCCATGGCTTATCTACCCACCTACACTAGCCTATTCCTAGGCTCTGTACACCCCTAGTCCCTAATCACCCACCTAATCCTTATCTAATCCCCTACCTAATCTTAATTTATCCCTAAGAGGATTCTAAAATTTTCCAATTCTAGAATCCTCTCTATTCTCACCCTTCCTCTCTATAAGCCTCTAAATCTAAAGGCTTCTAAGAATAATCTCTAACCCATATATTATAATTTATATACTAGATTTGAATCTTTTTATAAATTTATTTAGATCTTAAGATTTGTATTTGAGAAAAAAACTTATAAATAAAGGTAAATTAATCGAGGTGGGGCTTTTTCATAATCCTCATTATAAATGATTAAATCATTGGAGGAAACAAATTATCTCATTGAGAATAACTGACCTAAAAGGCATCCAAATTATGTGATTGATTAAAAATATGTCTTAAATACCCCTATTGAATTAGAGGTATCATTTCATCCCTTTCCAACACACTATGTGGCACTTAACTTTCCAACTTATGAGAAACAGCTGGGTGACCCTAAGCATGATCGAGAAATGAAAGTTCTTGCATTAAACAAGCTAGTAAAGGTTGGGGCCACTACATTAGCCTCATCCAATACATGAAAATTTAATATCAAGCCATCTTGAAATGTTATTAATCTAAATTAATGAGAATGTGATACCAATCAAATAGTGAACATGATGGTTCCATAACGAGCTATATTACAAAATGCATCTCAGAAAAAAATACTAGATTCACAAATCCTTTGGTGGTTCTTATTACCATGGGTTTTGGATCACATCTAGGGGATCATCAAATTATACAATGTTCAATAATTAGATACAAGACCATAATACAATGAAAATTATATAAGTTCAAATATGAAAATAAAAGTAAAATTATCATCATGGAAGTTACTTTGGAACCAATGGTAATGATTTAGAAATAATTATTAGGTTCTTCAATTCATAATAGTGGAGTTTCATCCACATTTTTTTATAAATATGTAACATTATTAATTATTAGGAGAAATTGAAGTGGTGGTGGTATAATAATAGGCATACACATTGGAATATATGGTGTCTTTTGAATATATATGTCCACTTCAAATTTTTATCGTATTTCTAAACCCAAAATTCTTTTTAGTTGCTTTTAATTTTTTTAGTGCCATTATTAAAAAATAAATTTATCCATTGCAATCACCAATACAGAACCTAATCACCCACAATTGTGTTCCTTATCCAAAAAATATAGATGACCCCTGATTGAAACCAAGGGGATTGTAATTTTGACATAGAGATAATGTGCTAATGATTTAGAAATAATATAAGGATCTTGCATAATATTAGTGGAGTTTCATCCATATTTTTTGAAGATGTAACATAATAAATTGTCTAATAGGGATATGACTCCTTGATTTTTAGCCCCCCCCACCAAGAATACCTTTGAGATAATTTAATTTACCAATTCAAATACCTATGAGCATGATTCTCCTTTCTTGAACTTACAAACTAATATTTGGAGATGAATTTGACCCCAAAATGGTAATTAAAATAAGTGACACAAAATCATACCTAGTAACTTAAACACCTATTAGGAAAATATTTTGTGTGCTTATCTAAATTATGGTTATGAAAGGGCATAACTAGCAGTCTACCTCAGAACACTTACTATATATAGTATTTCTATATATAGACTTTCCATTTTTAGATTGTATCTAAATGTAGATTTTTATAATTTAGGGAATTTCATTCCAATAAAATAGTAACAAACTTGTCATAACAAATTACACTTGATGGGTCTCCTACCATGGTTTTTGGATCACATCCAGAGGATCATCAAAGTTAGAAAATGTTCAATAATCTGCTACAAAACCATAGTATAATGAAAATTATAAAAGTTCAAAAATAAAAATAGATGTAAAATTATCATAATGCAACTTTGGAACCAATGGTAATGATTTAGAAATAATTATTACTAGGCTATTGCATAATAAGTGGAGTTTCATCCACATTTTTTAAGGATGTAACATCATTAATTATTAGGAGAAACAAGTGGTGGTGGTGGTATAATAGTAGGCATACACATTCAAATAGATTGTGTCTTTTTTGTGTGATTATCTAAATTAATAATGGTTATGTGAGGTCATAACTAGCAATATACCTCAAAACACTTACTATATATAGTATTTATATATATAAACTTTCCATTTATATATTGTATCTAAATGTAGATCTATATAATTTAGATAATTTCATTCCAATCAAATAACAATAGGCTCATCACAATAAATTACACTTGATGGGTTTCCTACCATGGGTTTTGGATCACATCCAAGGGATCATCAAAATTGGAAAATGTTCAATAATCTACTACAAGACCATAGTACAATGAAAATTATAGAAGTTCAAATGTGCAAATAGAAGTAAAATTATCATCATGGAAGTTACTTTGGAACCTATGGTAATGATTTATAAATAATTATTAGGCTCTTCAATGCATAATAAGTAAATTTTCATCCACATTTTTTTAAACATGTAACATTATTAATTATTAGGAGAAATTGAAGTGGTGGTGGTATAATAGTAGGCATACACATTAGAATAGATGGTGTCTTTCAAACTTATATGTCCATGTCAAATTTTTGTCATATTTATAAACCCAAATTTTTTCTTGGTTTCTTCTAATTTTTTTAGCGCCATTATAACAAAAGAAATTTATCCATTGAAATCACCAAGATAAAACCTGATCACCCACAATTGTGCTCTTTATCCAACAAATATAGATGTCCCTTGATCGAAACCAAAAGAGTTGCAATTTTGACATAGAGATTATGCTAATGATTTAAAAATAATATTAAGCTCTTACATAATATTAGTGGAGTTTCATCCATATTTTTTGAAGATGTAACATAAGCAAATTGTATAATAAGGATTCAACTCATTAATTTTTATCCCCCCATGAATACCTTTAAGATAATTTAATTCATCAATTCAAATACCTGTGAGGGTGAGTTGCCTGTCTTGAACTTACAAACTAATATTTGGAGATGAATTCGACTCTAAAATGGTAATTAGAATAAGTAACATAAAATCATACCTAGTAACTCAAAGACTCTTGGGAAAGGATTTTGTGTGATTATCTAAATTATGCTTATGTGAGGGCATAACTAGCAGTCTACTTTAGAACACTTACTATATAGTATTTATATATATAGACTTTTCATTTATATATTGTATCTAAATGTAGATTTATATAATTTAGGTAATTTCATTCTAATAAAATATCAATAGAATTGTCACAACAAATTACACTTGATCACATCCAAGGGATCATCAGAATTAGAAAATGTTCAGTAATCCATTACAAGACCATAGTACAATGAAAATTATAGAAGTTCAAATAATATGGAAATAAAAGTAAAATTATCATCATGAAACTTTGGAACTGATGGTAATGATTTATAAATTATTATTAGACTCTTTAATGCATAATAATTAGAGTTTCATCCACATTTTTTGAAGATGTAATATTATTAATTATTAATAGAAACAAGTAATGGTGGTATAATAGTAGGCATACGCATTAGAATAGATGGTATCTTTCGAACATATATGTCCACTTCAAATTTTTATCATATTTATAAATCCAAAATTCTTCTTGGTCTCTTCTAATTTTTTTATCATCATTGTAACAAAATTAATTTATCCATTGCAATCACCAAGACAAAACTTGATCACCCACAACTATGGTACTCCTTATCTAATGAATACAAATGCCTCTTGATCAAAACCAAGGGATTCATTGCAATTTTGACATAGTGATTGTGCTAAAAGGCTGTCTTTTTACATGAAGAATGAAAGACATCATAGACTAAAGCATTGCATGGGGATTTAGATCTTGGTAAGTTTGTGCCCATAATGTTTTTTAAGATGAACTTATTTTGACATCAATGTCATGGGTTTGGAGTAACTAGTAGGTTTAAATGTCAATTTTCACTCTTTCGCTTCACATAACCCCTCTTAACACCACCGCCCCCGCCCCCCCCGCCCCCCCACACACACAAATTATATTAGTTATTAAATAAATATAATTGACTTTTTATAATAAATATATCATAATATTTTTATATATTAAACTAATTAATTATATATTTTGTAAAATATGTTTTAATATTAATCAATATTATTAATATCATATAATATATATGTTAATATAGGTTATAAATCAATATTATATATTTTAGTATAATATATTTCAATACATTCTATATATTGTTAATAATACAAAAATAGTATTATATTTTTATTAAAATTAAATGATTTTTTATGCTTTTAAAGTAGTGTATAATGCCATGTAACATGAAAATGGGCTTTAACATTATGGGGTCAAAAATGCGATCACCAGTATGGATTTAAAAATCTATGGTGCCTCACCATGTGTGAAAAATATTACATCAAAGATCATATCTATCAAACATTAATGATGTTTGGTAGGCAATAAACATTAAATTAAAATAATCATGTATCATCAAGGTTAAATCACGTATCCCTTCTCTATCACAAAAGGTGCATTTTTATTAATGGAAGTACATGATCCATGCATCATTATCAATTGGATATGTAGTGAAGTGATTTGAAAATCATCCCTTATAAGGCCAAATCACATCAATACCACATATTTTATAATGCCACGTAACAGAAAAAATTGGGTAAATATGATCACAGGTATGGATTTAAACCACTGTGGTGCTTCACCACATGCACTGTAGATGAGGTAGATTACTTCTAAGATTAAATTTATTAAACATTATTATGTTTGGGAGGAATTAAATTAAAATTTTTAATCACATATCATGAAGTTGAAATCATGTCACAAGCATTAAATTTGATGTTATAGATGACATTTGGCATGGGAGAGTTGGTAGTAATGCAAATTATTAATTTTCAAAAACCCTTAAAAATTAGTTATAAAAAGTCTATGAACTATTAAATTACATACAAATTATACCATGGAATCAAGTCTATTATACTTTAAAAAATGACCATCAAATTTCATTTAATAATCAGGTCTTTTGAGCTGAAATTTAAATTAATGATACACAATTCTTCTATTGAACAGATTCAAACTAAGATAAAGTGCCAATGAATATCTATCTTAGTGAGTTTATTTTTATACTCAAATCCTATGGTTTATTTCTCTAGTTTATAAGACCATAATGGTAATTTTATTACTAACTTCAATTTTGAAGGCTGACTATGAGATGTATTTTTGGTGTTTTTGACTACAGGTACTTCAAAGTGAACTGGAGATGTGTTCATCATTTTTCATAGACAAGACTAGTTAGTGTTTTTTACTCATGTATACTATGACCTTGTTCATGGTTTTTTTTAATGCATAGTTACTAGTAAGATGCATGTATTCGATGCACCTTTTTACAAAATCCAGAATAAAACAAATGGTAACCAACCATTGTAATAGACTAGAAGTAGTGATAGTTAGCAAAAAATTTCAATCTACAACCTTAATAGGTGCACCTCATGGATTTGATTGGACACTTTGTATGTGCCATTGTATCCTTCTATATTATGTTCTCTATCTATGAGGATGTGATGTTCTATCTTATTTGGAGTGGAAAATTATCTATGTCTACTATTTATTTTCTTCTACTTCTATAGTTTTGGTCTTTGCTTGCATAATAGACTGTAGTTCATGCTTTATGCTCCTTTATGGTTTGTGATGCCTTAGGATATAATCTTTTTTATGCAATTATAGGTTAATGTTTTAAATCTCTCAATGCTTTTCCTTAGATTACATTTAATTTCTATGTTATTTTTTCCCTTTCTTTTATCCTTTTTCACCCCCAAAATTGAATGACGAGCCAACTTCTAAAATCCTAGAGGTTACTTTACAGGCCACATTCAGTTCCACATTTGTAAAGATTCCCATAGAGGTTGTTTAACCTGAAGTGAGCTACAATTTTTGTAACATAATGTTAGAAACTCTTTATTTCATATAATATGAATTCATTGTTTCAAACTATAGTTTTGTATCCAATCATATTTATTTATTTATTTTCAGATAACTTTTCTTTTAAGTAAAATAATAATAATTTTTTTGTGCAGCGTATATTGGACAATTTTTTTAAAAATGTAGGACTAAAAATTAGGTAAAATAAACCTACAATTTATCAATAGCATGCCCTCAAAAATAATCAACAATCCCCTAGTACAAGATCCATACCTTACTATAAGTGAATTTGATTAAATGGTAACATGTGAAATTGATAGATGGAAATCTTAATAAAGAGAGATGCAATCCCTACAGTATGATAATGTCAAATTGTTAATAGCTAATTTGACAGATAGAAAATAAATAAAGAAAAAAATTCTCATTATTCAAAAATCCAAAAACCAATGTGCTACTTCTAATGCAATTCAAACATTTCCCAATCCACTACTACCATCATTCATTAATGAGAAATAATTTTTGGGACTAATGGTGGATGGTTATGATGTCCCACCTTCTAACAAAAATGAGGTTCCTTCATGTTTTATGAGGAAAATTTAATGCAAGTTTAATATCCTGAATCAAATTCTTTATTAATTTTATTATTAAGAGTTTTTAGGGCCAAAAAAAAGGCTTTCGATAGGATAGGTTGGGTGCATATCATGTGCCTAACCAACTAATGAGAATTTATATCATATAACTACTTTAGCCTAAGATAATCCCATCTACATTGAATGATGTTATAGAGATTGACAATTTACATGCACTTAACACACTTACTAACATCCTTATGTAACATACAAGCCAATTTTCCAATATTGATGCTTAATAGAGTAGACATGGAGATGATCTAGCTAAAAATGATACTCAACCACAATAATGTAAATCATATGGTGCTCTATGTAACTTAAATTATATGAGGAGAAGGATTTGATGTAAACCAATTATGGTGCTCTATGATCTATGCAATAGAATAGCTGGTGTCTTTGGAACATATATGTTCACTTCAATTTTTATCTAATTTCTAAACTCAAAATTACTCTTGGTCACTTTTAATTTTCTTATTTCCATTGTAACAATAACAATTTCTCCATTGTAATCACCAAGACAAAATGTGATCATCCACAATTGAGCTCATTATCTAGTAAATATAGATGCACCCTAATTGAATTCAAGGGAGTTACAATTTTGATGTAGGGATTACATGTTAAGAGGCTCTCTTTACACACAAAATGTAAGCCATCATAGACTAAATCATTGTATGATGATTTAGATAACGATTGGCCTATAACCACAATTATCTTTAAATATGAACTTAATTAATATTTTGACATTGTTGAGGGTTTGAAATTACTAGGTTTAACTATCAATTATAATTTTACACTCTTTCGCTTTACATAACCCCTATGACCAATATATATATATATATATATATATATATATATATATATACACACACACACACACACACATACATACATACATACATACATACATACATACATACATACATACATTATATGTCATGATATGTGGGTGTGCATGTGTGTGTGTGTATTAAACTGAGTAATATTATATATAAATTATATATTTTATATTAAATGTATTATACTAAAATATGCAATAATAATTTGATTTATAAACTATATTAACATATTATATATTATATTATAATAATAATAATAATAATAATAATAATATTAAAATAAATTCTATAATATATAATATTATATTATATTACATTATATAATATATATTTTAAATAAATATTATATATTTTAATATATATATATATATATATATATATCATTTTAATATATTAAATATATCACTCACCTTCATTTTGACTTGACTACTCCCGAGGTGCATTTGCATTCAGAAATTGGTGGGAGTCCCCAACGAATTTGAAATTCAAATTTACATTAAAAAATAGGGTCCATATAATTCTCACATATTTTTAAGAGGAAAAAAAACCATCAAACATGTCTGATTAGATATATTCCTATTCCTATATATTCTTAGTTTTTTTTAACATACACTGTAGAACACTAACAGATTAAAATACAATAGATTGTAGAGTCTTTGAAGCATTGACCATATTTGTTACTATCATTTCTACAGATCCTTATTTTTAGGTATTTAATGTTAATAGTGTTCAATATATTTTTTTACTCTATCTAAAATGTGTAGAAATCCTTATTTTTTAGGTATTTAATCTTAATAATGTTCAATATATTTTTTTACTCTATCTAAAATGTGTGATTTATTTATGTTGACTTAGCCCTTTTATTCATTGTTTAACACCTTAATATGTTATTAAATCACTAAGATTCAGATAGTATACCTAGATTATTGTAATATTTTTTGCCTTGTTGGAGCATACCCAACTATGATGTCAGTGAGCTTTCTACTGAAGGAGCCTGCACATAACTATTGTTTGGGAAAATAGGGTTTTCAAATTGTAACACTAAAATTTTATAAAATAATACAATAAATATAATTCTAAATTCTCTACCTATATATACTTCAATCAATTTTTAATAAAAAATAGTACAATTTTTAAGAATGTGTGTCAATCTTAAGGAGACCCTAGATTGGTCTAGGTATTAGTGAGCCCTGATGTAAATCCCATTTTAAAAGGAAAAGAGGTCAAAGGATTCAAGTGGGTGTATAATACAAAAATGGGTAGACTCTACCAGTTGTAACTCAATATCGCTAGACTCCTTATTTGGTTTAAATTCTATGGAAAATAGTCACACAATAATTAATTTGCACCTTTTTTTATCATCTTCATTATATGGTGAAAAATAACCAATTTCATAGATTTAAAAAATAAACCATGTAGTTTAAATGTCCTTTCTTCTAAATAAATGAGCATGAATAGTTACTCAAAATTCATCTCAATTGTGCATAAAGTGGTGAGCCATTACAATCCAAAAAAAGTTTTAGTCCCATCCATGATAATAGAAAACATAAGACAATATAATAGGTAGTCTCCCATAGCTTTATGCTATGGCATTTACTATAACAATTGACTATACCCCCACCTATAATTAGGATTTAAAATTTTAGAGCTGGGTAAATGAAATAGTCCAACTGAGTATCCAACTTATTGTTGATGAATTTGTGTGTAATCTAAGAGTAAATAAATATAGTCAACTTTTATTTCTTGAGGAAATTGACCACCTTAATATTTGGAGGATTACTAATATCTAAAATTGTAAGACAAAAAATAGTAGGTTGAGAATATTTAGATTCATCCTCAGGTCCTTCCAGACTATTGATATGTATATGTGTCAAGCATAAAATGTAAACAACAAAATAACATTTAACATATTATAGGGATAATAGGAATATGGCAGTGACACCTTAAGGGTTCACTCAGTTTTGTTGGATAGAATATGTGGTTACAAATTACCACCTTCTAGTCTGTAAGTAGACCTTACTATATGAACAACAAAAATATGGTAGTGACACAATCTACCTGAGTTTGTTATGATGTAAATTTATTTGTATTTTCTAATATAATCACAAACTCTTTAACAAATAAATGGATATACATAATGAGCATTAATCTAAAGTGATTCATGTTTAGAAAGTTCAAAAGGAGGAAGTAAGGTAGGGCAAAAAGAAAGGTCCCTTATAGTAACAAAGACCAATAGATATTTGATTTTTGTTAGCAACCTAGATAGCACCCAATTTAAATTAGACTACTCAAATCTAATTCATATCTAGACATTGGAATGATCTAAGGATATGGGATGCCTATATCTAGACCAGACCTCTAGTTGTGAAGCTAACTCCTTCGAATATGTGAATTTAAGATCAATTACTAAACCTATTAGACATTGGGATGAAAAGAGTAAGAAATAAATTGAAATTATTCTTCAAACATAACAAGATCCTATGAACTTTGAGAATATATAAGACCTTATTACTCTAATGCCTTGACTGTCACCATATTTTCTAAATCCCTTAAGCAGTTGTAGGTGAAGATTTCATGGAATTGAATATTCAACTAAGTGTGGATCCTTTAGGTCTCCTCCAAAGTCCACAACTTAATGTGTGTTATTACAAAATTCACTTGCATAAAAAAAACTATTAGCCATCTAAAAACATGAGAATCAAAAATCATAGACCACACACAAGAGAACATTATAAACATACTCTTGAATTCTTTAGCTCCTTTTATTAATTATGGTAACAATTATTTTCTAGTTACAAATGAGGGGGAAAATATTGGAGGTTTCTCAATGATGTCTCTAAGGTGACCCAAGATGTTTATGAGGTGTCATGTGTGCTATAATGACAATGACAAAGTGTGATTCAATGAGCCTCAATATTATTGCATGGTTCTTCAATTTTTGACTAAGGGAGAAACTTTATGGATGATATTATTGGCATGGAAATGTTTTAGAGACCCTATGGAGTGTTAAGGGTTCTTATAATGATTATGAAAGTGAGTGGACTTCATCTAGTTGATCATTGTTTTTATTTAGATAATTTGGTCTAGTGATAAGAAATCTGAGTAAGCAGTTTGTTAATGCCACCATTACCACATATGGGTGAGTCTAGGGGAGTTGGTCATATGGTTGTGATCACATTAGTCTTTAGTTTTAATTTTAATATTCAAATTTATAAAGGGAAAAATGAGTACTATGTGTTTTATCCATAACTTTTGATCTAGGGTGAATTTATTGATGGAGTTAAAAACAAAGTTGTAGAGGACTCCATGGCACTTCTACGGAAACCTAG
Organism: Torreya grandis; assembly: GCA_037957365.1. NCBI lineage: Eukaryota > Viridiplantae > Streptophyta > Pinopsida > Cupressales > Taxaceae > Torreya > Torreya grandis. The sequence continues at coordinate 166,276 of JARHVA010005726.1, forward strand.
TTAGATGATCTAAATTTTTGTATAGTCAAAGATATTGATATCAAAAATTGATTGTGTGCTATAATGTATTCTTTAGGTGACTTGAGAAGGATATTTGAGCTCATTTTAATTTTTTTTAGATGTCTCATGATGAGTTAGATATTCAAAGGTCATCTAGACTCCATGAGGATGATCTATATGGCATATGGAGGTGGGACCAATCCATATTTAATATTAAAAAAGCTTAAGAATTTAACTGTGTATTCATTCATAGTGTCCTTGTGTACAAGGTCTTTATTAGAGTTGATTGAACATATGTAGATGTGAGCAAAGGTGACTATGATCATTTGATGTCAAAATAGTGATCTTGCAAGTTGAAGATGAGTGAAGAGTTATAGTTTCACATAAAAGGATGGTTTGGATGACTTATGTGTGAATGAAGGATTACTAATGTCTGAGTGAGCTAGGTTGTTGATTTGAAAGGTAAATCAGTGTGCGGACTATGTGTATGACCATTTGGTCATGTTGTTGATGTGGTGATAGAGTTAATGTTGAGGATTAAAGATTGATCCAAAAGGTGCATTTGGATGCATTGAGTATGCAGAGTTGAAGAGTGGGGTTATTTTGGATATGTAATGTGTCCTAATTTATCTTTATATGTTGGATTAAGTATGTAATGTGCCTTTAGGCAATGGGGTGTGTTAGGTGATAGAGTTGTTATTGAAGGTGAAGAGTGATAATCATAGTTCCATCATTAGGTTTTGAATACATAATTTTAAGGGTGGATTTTATTATAGGTTTTATTGTGGTTGCTCAAAATCTAAGGTGGTTTTTTCCTCCTTACAAGGTGAAACTTACTAAAATTCTAGTTGTTGTGGTTGCTCAACTAGATAGGTGTAGTAACACCTTGTAGGATTATAATCTCACTAAATAAGGAATGGTAGTTCCTTGATCAATTGTAAATGGTCTAAATTGGTTTTAATATTATAAGATAGTATTGAAATTTTAGGTTTTAGTGCATTTTATTTCCCAAAAATATTTCCCATGCATAACTAGATTTATGTGCTTAATCTTGCATTATCTCTCTTATTCATTGCTATAAATGATGTGTATGCTTCATGACTAATTTTGGTAATTTAGTAAGAGTTTGAAAGTGTTTTAAAATTGAATTTGGATTATGTAGGATCACTAATTCAACCCCTATCAGTGATTGTACCTCTGATAATTGGTATCAAAGTAAGTTCTTTAAAGGAACCTTAATAGCTTGAAGGAGATTCTAAATAGGTACAAATATGGATAAATAGTTGAAGAAAGATAATCAACAGTGGAAGGATATGATCAAGTCACTTCAATATATATATATATATATATATATATATATATATATATATATATATATATATATTGAAGAAAGATGCAAAAAATGATGAGAAAGTTATCAATGATCTCAAGGTTCAGCTAGAATATGCCAAGACATGTTTATATTCAAAAGAAAAGGATATCATGTTTGATAAAGAAACTTTCCATGTGGCATCATTCTTATAGGCAATCAAAGTTGGCATCAGGGTTCTTGCCAAATAAAAAGGTACCATGATTATATAAAATAGATTGAAAAGACCTTTATAATCAACATGGGAGGTATTCCAAGGCCCTTTGATTTATCTCATAGGAGATACCTTGAAATAAAATTTCAATCATGTACATGTTCAAGGTATTTCCTAGGAGATATATCGAAAGAAAATTCCAATAGTTTGCATTAGGGTTTTTGTTAAATAAAAAGTTGTCATGGTTATATCAAATCATTTATAGTAACTTTGAAATCAACATAGAAGTTATTCCAAGGCCCTTCAAGGTATCTCCTAGGAGATACCTCAAAATAAAAATTTGATTGTGTGCATCAGGGTTCTTTTCAAATAAAAAAGTGTCATGGTTATATCAAATCCCTTACAAGGACCTTTTCAATAAATAAAAAGGTATTCCAAGGCCATCTGAGTTATCTCCTAGGAGATACTTTGAAATTAAATTCCAATCATGTGCATGTTCAAGGTATTTCCTAGGAGATACCTCAAAAGAAAATTCCAATTGTGTGCATCAAGGTTCTTATCAAATAAAAAGGTGTCATGGTTATATCAAATAAACTATAAGGACCTTTGAAATAAAAATGTAAGGTAATATAACTCCATTTTAGGTATCTCCTAGGACATACCTTGAAATAGAATTTCAATTGTGTGCATGTTCAATGTATTTCCTAGGAGATATCTCAAAATAGAATTCCAATCATGTGCATTAAGGCTCTTACCAAATAAAAAGTTATCATGGTTATATAAAATCCCTTACAAGGACCTTTGAAATCAAAATGTAAGGTATTCCAAGACCCTTCATTATTTTCCCTATGAAATACCTTGAAATAAAATTTTAATCATGTGCATGTTTAAGGTATCTCCTAAGAGATACCTCAAAAGAAAATTCCAATCATGTGCATCAGGGTTCTTATCGAATAAAAAGGTGTCATGGTTTTATAAAATACCTTTCAAGGACCTTTTAAATAAGTATGAAAGGTATTATAATTCCCTTAGAGGAATCTCCTAGGAGATACCTTGAAATAAAATTCCAATCATGTGCATGTTCAAGGTATCTCTTAGGAGATATCTCAAAAGAAAATTCCAATTATGGGCATCAGGGTTCTTGCCAAATAAAAAGTTGTCATGGTTATATAAAATCATTAAAAAATAAATTTGTAATCAACATGAAATTTATTCCAATTCCATTCATTTTTTACCCTAGGAGATACCTTTAAATAAAATTCTAATCATGTGCATGTTCAAGATATCTCCCAGGAGATACCTCAAAATAAAATTCCAATCATGTGCATCAGGGTTTTTGACAAATAAACAAGTGACATAGTTATATCAAATACTTTTGAAGGATATTTATAATCATGGAAGGTATTCCAAGGCCATTCAAGCGAGATACCTTGAAATAAAATTCCAAATCATGTGCAAGTTCAATGTATCTCCTAAGAGATATCTCGAAAGAAAATTCCAATAGTGTGCATCAGGGTTCTTGAAAAATAAAAAGTTACCATGGTTATATCAAATCATTTTAAAGGAACATTTCAAGAAACATGGGAGGTATTCTAAGGACCTTAGAGGTATCTTCTAAGATATACCTCAAAATAAAATTCCAATCATGTGCATCAAGGTTCTTGCCAAATAAAAAGGTGTCATAGTTATATCAAACCATTTGCAAGGACCTTTGTAATTAAAATGGAAGGTATTCCAAGGCCCTTTGAGGTATTTACTATGAGATGTTATAGACATTAGGAAATATTAAATTTAGGGATTGATAACATATAAAATCTTAAACCAAGTGACATATATTAAAGTTTTTAACATGATAAAATGATTGTGGCATAAAAAAAGTTTGATTAAATTAATGTCTCAGGGAAATTATCTTAGCCAAATTATTTCATAGGCTAAAGTGGTGATAAAAATCCCAAAGGGTCTACACAAAAAAGGATGAAGGGAACTTTCAAAAGGTTGGAAGGTAAATTTAAAAAGGTTTGAAGGGCACTTATCATCAGGGAAAGGACCTGAGACAGAAGTCCCAAATTGTAAGTCTAGAGGGCAAAGAGTCATTCAAAAAACATGGAAGTGTCATCATAGAGGGAAAATGGCCATTTTGAAAATTCCAAAAGGTAATTCTATAGGGAAATTGTCCTGGCTAAAACTTCCAAAGGGTAAGTTTCCCAAAGCTTGAAGGGTATGTGCCTTTGGGGTCGTTGTTTTAGCAAAATTGCATTGGCAAGATTAGTTTGGGATTTTTTCATAAGATAAAATGTCTAATGATAAAGTCTAAATGATCATTTTGAAAGGGAAAAGAGGTAATTTCAAAAATACCGAAGATTAATTTAGACAAAATTTCTATGGGGAAAATGTATCAAGCAATTTGTTGCAGGAAAGATGTTGTAGATAAAATGTTTAAAAGAATTCCTGAATTGCATAAGTCTCAAAGGAATTCCTGATTAAAATACTAAAAAAGATAAGTCTGAAATATAAAACCCAATAGTTAGAAACATAAAAAATGGACTTTGAAAGGATGAAGGGGGGTCTTGGACATAAAAGAGACCAAGCATGGATCATTAGATTAAGGTTTGGTCATGTTAATAAACATGACTAAGCCTTAACATAAAAGTTGAATTAAGTATATGTCATATTTATATTTGGTTCGACATAAAATATAAATAAAATATCCTATCAAATTTGAATTTGTGCCTACATAAAATTAGTTGAAGGTTCTCTAGTTTAATTCATTTTATTTTCTCTACATTTGTAGATGTGATTATGCTATCTGTTTATAGGGGTGAAATGTTAAAGTAAGTTTGGGTTCTTATTTGTTGTTTAATGCACCCATTGATATCCTAGAATATTTCATCTACGACATCTAGTAGTGCCTTCTACGTAAAGGAAAATTGTACTCCTTTTGTGAAGGATACATCCACTCATCCCTGTTTAAAATGTATCTCCTAGGAGATATTCTGAAATGGAAATCCACTCTTGTTTGTACAAGTCATTTAGAACATTTTTTCACACAAAATATCTGATGCAAAAACTCTGAACAAAAAACTCTAAAGATCCAAAGTTTTAAATAATAATTTTGAAGACCAAAATATGTTAGAAAAAATATTTGAACAAAAAACCCAAAGACCAAAATATAATAATAGAGCTATAATGTCTGAAAACTGAGCTTAGGCATGTGAATTATCTGAGGTAGCTATTTTACACACACATAAAACTACACCAATTAAATCACTAGTACACATATATAAATATGAATCAACTTGAACCCAACTATCTTAATAAATACATTTAATAATCTTTCAATAACCATTTCACATCTATAGATTAACATATTGATCAAAAAAATCAAGAATATATTCATATATAATACACACTAAAGATTATTGAAACACACAACCATGGAAATTATAACTAATTGCATAGAAATTAGATATAAATACTCAAAACATTTCACTGATGATCAGAATTGATGTTGCTCTTTTATTCAAAAATCTCAAACAAAAATATAAGTTAGGTCACAATTGTGTAATATACTTGGGGAATGGGTCACCTCATCCTCCAAATTAATACAACGTGATTACATGAATTAGTTAGAACAAGTAATTTTAAAATTATTCTAAAATCGTATAAGAGACACCCTGTAGTTATCAATTAAATAAATTAACTTTTAAAAACTATGAAACATGTGCATGTGTAAAAAATATAAAGTCAATTTTATAATTAAAAATATCAAACTATAAATATATTTATTGTTATAAAATCATACATAAAAAAATATTAGCCTTAAGGATGCATTGTATGAACCAATGCATGTACTTTAGTTGGCATGGTAGTTGAGGTAGTAGTAGCAAAAGTTGCAGATGTTGAAGTCTCACCAAATTTTTTCTTCTTAACCTCATTAAATTGATATATTTTATGTGCTACAACATGTTTCTATCAAATAATATTCAAATCTAACAGTGGTTGTCAATGAATCCTATTGTCATGGGCAAGGAGTCTTACATGTTCTACCTTGGTCAAATGAAAACTATTCTTGAATATCTCAAATTTAGTGACATTTTTCCTTATGACACATAAATATATCTTTATCTTCTCCAATGTTAAGTCTTAGAGACATAATTTTAAGTTATTCATTGTTTCTTTTATAACATGATCAAATTTGATCCTATTGATCAATTTTCCTATGGAGTCTTTTACCTTAGATAACTTAAATCATGCAAGATCTAGAGAATTTATACCTCATGACCTTGGTACTTAGGGATCAAGGCCTTAACTAATTATAACCATTTCTTGGCCTCCTCTTACCTTATGATTATAAAATTTAAGGCATTATATGCCTCTAGTGTCATCATTAAATCCAGATGACTATATAACTTGTTGCTTGTGTATGCCATAAGCATTTTAATTTTATCATTGTCCTCTATTAAAGTATTATATAAATGATTATTGTTATTCACATGGGGGGAATTTATACCTTCATAAAGTCCATTTATTCCAATGAATTATATCATCTATGGGCTACCTCTTGGACTTTTGTTTCTATACCCATAGGAATGGGCACTATTTTTTCCCACTCCTTTAATTTCTCAACTTGGGCCTCTAGCTCCTATAAATAATATTTATGACTTCATAGATAGCAATAATGTCATCCTTATGATCCTAGGTGAGGTCTACTAGATTTTAAATGTATGGGGACTTTCCTGGTTGTCTATTTTACCTCTTAGTGAGGCAGAACACCTCATGCCTTTCTTCAAGGATGATTTCAGTACATTTATCATGTTACACCTTCATTTTTCTCATAATTTATATATTTATAGATGGTGGATGGAATATAATGGAGACAAAGGGAAGCTTGGTGATCTTGAATATAGTCATTTGAGATGCTTTGCTTGTTAAATCCATTACCCATGGAGGGATGTCTAATTGTGATGCATTAGAAGTTATAACCACAACCTCTATCTAAGTCTCCTCTTGAGCTATATATTTTTTTTGGGCCTTGACAAGGATGTTAGGTAGGGAAGGCCAAATTATTTTAGACTAATACACTCTAAATTGAGGGAGTGGATGGAGTGTAATTAATTATGGCTTGGCCTTCCTTCCCCTGATGGAAATTGTCAAAGTGGTATCTTAGGATGAGGTACTAGAAGGGATGGGACCATAAATCTATGTGTATTATACATGGAGTTAAGAGGTGGATAATGCAGTATACACCTTTTTAGACACCTTATTTTTCTTTAAGGCTCTAATAGTGTAAGTACCAATAAGGATATAGGGGATTGGCATGGTGAGTGGGATGGAGGTGGTAATGAAAGTGGGGAGTGGATCAATTATAGTGATAATAATGAAGGTGGAAGTAAGTAATTTTTCCCTAGGTGATCCCAACATAAAAGAAATTAAAACATGGACAAACATGGGTACAAAAGATAAAGGCAAACTTACAAAAAGTTGAGTGTCTAAAGAATTTGGTTTTATGGGTCGTATTTGGAGGCTCATGGCCTTAGCTAATTCCAACTCTACTTACTCATTAGAATCATCCTCAATGTAATTCATTATCACCCTCTCTTCTTGTTGCAATGCAGTAGGTAAACCTTATGATGTTTGCAGTGTAGGACTGCTTGTAGGAGTCCTTGTCTTCCATGTATAAACTAATGGGGTCTTTAGTTGTGTGGAGGGGCATTGTGATGTTTATGTCACTACTTTTGATGTTTTTATCCCAATAGATGAAGCAATCTGTACATGGGGAATAATAGTAGATATTTTAATGGTGATCATAATTGTTTTTTCTTGTGTTTTCTCTTCCTCATTAGAATCCAAACTGATGGGATCCCTTGCCTATGCTCTCCTACTCATTCTTAGCTTAAGAAATCAAGGCTCTATCTTCATGGATTTTACCTTCAATTTCAAAGGGAGTCCTTCAGAGGAGGAAGCTACTTGGTCTTTGGATTGCTCTTCAAACTATCCTCTCTAGAATTAAGAATTCTCCCATTCTTTGTATAGAGCCTTCTTGTTGTCTAATTCTCTAGCAATGATTGTGGGGTCATCTTGGATCATTCACAAATGATCTTCCTTCATTCCAAAGACCCTATCTCTCTCTATAACATCCTCATCAAAATTACATTAAGAAATAAATAATGATATGGATAGGGAGCATGGCTATAAGGGATGTTGATTCATTTTATGTGCTTTTGAATCATCTCGTGTGGATCCTAATATCTGTTTGGAAGCATGAGAAAAAGATAATTCTTGTGTTTTCTAACCACCTCTATGAAAATATTCCTCATGGTATAAACCATTATACCAATTTTAACAAAGTGGCCAAAATACAAAGCTTTCTTCTACTTTGATAGGTCCTTTTCAATACTCCACCATAGTTGAAAGGTGATTTCTTATTCATCTACCTTGTTTGGTACAAACTTTGGAACACATAAAGGATTAACTTTGTTTCCCCAAATCATGATTACTATGAAATTTGGGTAGAGTAAATAATCCCATTTTCTTGATAAGTTCTTTACAATATCTATCAAATCATAGGCACAGGTGAGCCATGAATGGATTTCCAAACCTATGAATAGAGGTCTTCAAATATCCTAACCATATACTTAGTATAGGTGTATATATGCATAAACTGATAATGGTCACACATTTTGTTCTTCTCATAGTCTATGATTGGTTTCCAAAATTCTCTAAGGTCTCTATAATAGGTTCTCATGACTACATCAAGTAAATAGGACATAATATAAAAACTTCCATAAGGCATGGGATGATTGTCCTTGTTGATTATCTAATCTCTAAGGTGGTAGCTAATTATCTTGCCTATGGAGTATGTAGCATCATAGGTGATCATCATATGAAATAATGGCACCCAATCTAAATTGACAAAATGGATACTTAGAATAGTATAGATTTGATTGAGGAGTGTCATGCTAATGCATATGACCATTCTTAATTTGTCAATAAGAACCACTCCCTTCAATTTCTTCCCCTTCCATATAATGGTTTGGTCTAGGAGTAGCCAAGCAGAGAGTGTCATCTTGATTAAGCTTTATGTGCTAAATTTTACTAGTGTATATTTTTTGAAATAAGAATAAATTATGCACAAAGATAAATAACTTTATAAGTTGGGTCCTAAGATGCACATAAAAACTATGTTATTTTTTAAGTGATGAAGGAAAACATCCTATGATATCCTTCCTAAAAAGAACCCCATAGAAGGTCGATGCACTACATCACCTCTTGTTTAGAAACAATAAAATGTAACCTTTTGAATTTTAAATCAAGTAGTTCCTTGAGGAATTGTCTATATAAAAGTTTCATATCATCTTGTAATGAAAACACATCCACTGAATTGATCATGTCCCATAATTCTGAAAAGTTCTTGTACATGTCTTTAAATATGGTGACATCAAACATTATATCCATGAACTCTATAAAATATTTAATTGAATAAGCGGATGGTGTATCTTCCCCTCTAAATGTCTTAGATGAATATTAAATTATAATTTTTATGCCCTAAGTTTTTTTTAGTGTTCTTTTATGTGCTATGTATGTTGTGCAATCAATTCAGCTCCAGCTTGGTCGATGTTTTACCTGCAATTCTCTTTGTAGATGGTAGCTAGGGATATTTGATACTTAGGATGGTAGGAGACTTCAAATTCAATTTTTTTTGAAATTAATAAATTTTTTCCTAAAACAATATCTCACAGACAAAAGTCTCGAAGACAAAGACAAATTTATTTTAGGGAAAGTGGTCGAAACAAAAAGCTTGATGAAATAGTTTCTAAGACAAATGCTTGATAAATGAGATCATTTCAATTTTTTTTTTTGAAATTTGGTGCCCATAAATGATAAAGGTGACACACATGCTTGAGGAGTGTCTCATAAGATATTTGAAGTGATCCTTATGGGGGATTGTGAAATATGGAATGCTTGGACATTAATTGCAAGGGGAGTGGGGTAGATAACTATCTATTAGTAGATAATTTAAAGTTAAGTAGGGCTAAGGTGAAGACACATAGAATGTAACAACAAAAATTTGTGCTAGTGTCACTTTTTTAGGGGAAACAACAACAATGAAAGTGAAAATAAATAACAAATAAAGGGAAACATGCAAACAAAAGGGAAACTAACTAACTATGTATCCCGAACAAAATAAATTGAAGGGAATTGTAGTACCTTCATAGCTACCTTGAAGGTATTTACTAAGAGATAAATTTATGCATAAAAAAACCATTGAAGGTATTACAAGGCCCTTTAAAGTATCTTATAAGATATATCTTGAAAGACAATTCCAATTGTGTGTATTTTCAAGGTATCTACTAGGATACCCATTGAAAGTACTACAAATGCATGTTTAAAATGATCTCCTATGAGATACCTTATACCTTAAAAACATGAATTAGGGTAAAATAAAATTTACTAAAAATGATTTCAAGGTATCTCCTTGGAGATACATTGAAATAAAATTTCAATTGTGTGCATGTTGAAGGAATGTTAGTAGATTTTCTTAGAAATTCTCTAGAACATGCAAATTATAGGTATAGCTGACACAACAAGAAGTAAAAAAGAATAATAAAAACATGAGAAAATTTATTAAATATTCAATTTAATACATCACAAAAAATATAAATATAAACTAACATGACATTAATAATTTTGGATCATAAACAACATAATACAAGACAGAATAAGATAAAACAAAATAGAGTAAACAATGTGCACTATGCATAAGTAAAAGAATATTAGGAAACAAATAATATAACTACTCTATTAATTTATATCACAAATCAAAACAATATTACATTACATCAGAACACTATATATAGATTTTTACATGACTTTGTCTCTTCACATTACAACTTTTTGGCATACTAAAAGAAAAGAGTCATGCCATTATTATATTTATCACTTGGATAACAAGGCTAAAGACATCCAAAAGATCATATAGATGAAAAAATTATACCCTATGCACATGTGTTCATGAATTATACACTTGTAATTTTATGAGGCCCTACTCTACATCCAACACTTTCTTGGACTTAAACTTTTGTTTCATCCCAAGATAAAATATGAGGCCCTACTCTAAATGCAACACTTTTTTAGCTAACTAGGATGTAGCTACCTATACAACACCTTTATATCCATCTTTATCTTCTATAAAATTACTTAGATCTCCTACGATGGAATGAACTTAGGTTCATCTATGATATGCACAATAGCTGGTTTAACATGTGAGAGTTTATACTTGAGAGTTTTCCAATTGTCAATTACTTCCCACACTATGGTAAGAAAAAAATGAAATGAAATCTGAATGACCATCAAAATTTTCACATCTACTTCTTCTATGATGATAAGGAAGTCTTTAGCATTTGATATCTTAAGTTGGATATCTGATACAATATCATCCAACCTATCTGTAGTATTTTGGGCTTGAATTACTACAAATGTTTTGCATATTATCTCATTCTACTAGACCTGGAACTTCTTCATCACAGTATCCTTGGCTTATAAAAACTATTGAAATGCATCATTAAGTGTTTCCCTAGTAGCCATTCGATCATTCAATACAACTTTAGCTTTATCTGCTATTACAAACTCTAGTTTAGTAGAATCTAAGGATTTGTCAAGGTGTTGTGTCCAATTAGGCATTCCTTATGCAATATGCTTAACTTGATGTGCAAAAATATCTAAGACATATACATATTCCTCTCAATTTTTTCAAATTCCTTCCATCTCACCATGGATAGCCTTTCCTTGGGTGCATAATTTATGTGCACTCACCTAATCCTTTACTAGTTGAGTTAGCAACACAATAAGTTATTTGTCCTCAGACATTACTTGATCACCAAGGTCTTGCACAACCAGAGTAGTACAAGAGGCATTGATGAGTTGCCTAGACTTAGTAATTTGATTTTGTTCTTTTACTTTTTCCTCACACAGTTGAAAAATAATATGTTCCAAGTCTGAAGCCTTTTATGTAATGGATTTTTGGAATGTATTTTCTCCTTCAATTTCCTTGGATAATAACAGCTACAAAACATCCAAAGATGTCTCCATATAAGTGGAATAAATCATGGTGGATCTCATTTAAATAGTGGTATATGGGGACTATACATCATTTATTTCCATATCAGATTGTGAGTGCTCCAAATATTTGGATTCAATAACTATGATAAGTGTATCCTTGTGTCTCATCATGCCCCTAAAATTCACCTAATGGGAACTACTTACTATAGATGGCTCTTTGAAAGATACCAAACATAAGAGTATAGTGGTTAAAGGCCTTACCTGATGATGACTACATTTTTTGTGCATTATTTGCCATATTGGGTTCCCTTTCTTTTGTATATCTAAAAACTACATAGATGATGAACCAAATTTGGGATATTTTTAGAAAGTTTTTGCCACATGTTCATGATTAGCTTCTTCATGACCTATAGTACCCATAATAATATAAGGATGGGGTTATGTAATGCTGACTAAATAGTCACTGCTTACCTTATTTTGCACTTGGCAAGTGCATACTACTTTATATAAAAAGAACTCCTTGCCCTCCTTATCATAGACCTTTTGATCAATGTCTTCAATCATGCATTAAATAACTTCATGTTCATCAACCCAAAACATTATGAGATCATAAACCCAAGATATCCTTAGCACACATGGGTTTTCTAACCAATAATTGATTTGCCTTGATCTCTTTCTGGTTGGTAATGGTGAGGCTCTCTATACAAGTCCCTTTCATTTGCATTTTTATTATTGTGAAGGAGTTGTAGAGTGCTCGGGTGATGTCCATGGTTGTGTAGCTATCTACAATTGATCTTGCTCTTGCCAACATTTTTGTGCAACTAGGGATCTTTAACTCTATGCTTCTACTTGTGCTTCAAACATTGTGATGAAAAATAGCATTAGAGTCATAGTTGACATGGATAACTCATTCACATTGATTTGAATACCATTGTATAACTTGTTTACCAATGCATGTTGCCCCAAATATTACATGACATCATGTGGAAATTGAGGGTGTGACCTAATTAAAGCTAGACCCTCAAGCTACCATGTGTTAAACCACTCCAATTGCTCATAATATTTCCCTATCTTAGTCTAAGTGATGCATGCAAGGGAAGTAGCATACCAAAAGTCTATAGTAACATTAACTTAGCCTAATAGGGACTTCCATTAGGTGAAGCATAACAATAAAACTAGAAACTATTATTAGAAATTTTGTGAGCTACCTAAAAGTACCTTTTTTATATTAGTGATAAGCTTGGATGTGATAAACTCAAGCCAATTGAAGTTCTCATTCTTTTGTATCATAAAATACACAATGTCAATTACTCCTTTTATTGCTTTATTAGCTTACTTCATTGTCTACCAAAACATATTTTTAATACACTCTACCATAATGTGTATTATAATGTCCTCAATGTAGTCAATTAGGATTCCTCTACTTGCCCTAATGGGAAACTTATCCTAAACATATGGATGAATTGGTGGTGTAGTCGACTTGTATGGAAATAAGGATTTGTCATGATTTGGGAGGCCTTTGGCTCTCACCATGGTATATGCATTGATCCAAAAAGTGATATATCTAGATAAATAAATAGCCTCTTAGTTGTATCTACTTAACAAGGTATGAATAACCTCATCCAGTTTCTTAAATATAGGTAACTTGATTATCCTCTCTACATCAGAACCTCAAAATGGATGTTGAAGTGTAAGAGCTCCTATTTTTGCACTTGGTTGTGTTAATAAGATGAAGAAATTAACTTCGGCCGTTTCCACAAATTTCAAAGGAACTAGGTCATTGAATTTTTTTGTTAAAGACAGCCCAATCCCCATTTCTTCCTTCTCCACATTTATGAGTGGAATCAACAAATTGATCATATCCATGACTAAACCTATAATCTATGTTGTTTTATTGCTTTATTCTACCAAAATTTAGGTCTCATTTTTTTTACAAAGGAGTTTATCAAGAGCATATAATAGAATACTCTTATTCACCAAAGTCTGTAATGCTTTTGCATTGTTCTTACCTTTCATTTTATGACTTTTGGCATCTAATTTGTTCTTACCAACCTCTTTAAATGCACTATCTACCTACGTAGAGAACTCTTCCTCATCTTTAATATTTTGGATTTGATGGTGACCTTTTTTAATCTCACAAATATTTAAATTGCCCCATATCATGTGTTGTAATCCATTTCATTAATCCCAACTCAATCTACCTCGAACAAGATGCAATATTTTGAAATACCATGTCATTAATTATTTTGCACAACCATTGGTAGTATTTCTATAATACCTATCTTTTCATTGTTGCTTTCCTAGATATTGATTTAAAAACTGTCACAAAACAAAGTTTGATAGGTAAGGGCTATGATCAAATTTAACCTATGTGATTCCTCATGGTCCAATAATTCTATTTATCCTATTGGGAGAGAATAAAGAACATGGCCACAAACTTGAAGCAAATTCTTGGGTTCATTACAAACTCATTATGACTGAGTTTATAGGTAAGCATGGATACAAAATTGAAGTCTTGATTCCTTATATTAAAGACACTTGTCATCATGGTGTTCCTTAGGAAAGAAGAGAGTTCTTATTTAAGAAAAGGGCACACCATTAGCTAAGGGAAGTGGAATCAATTTTTAACAAGAATTCTAGAGGCATTTTAGAGGGAAACATGTATCAACACAATGCTTCTTACACATTCCTAATATTTCATACATTAAGTTCAATCTATTAGTATATAGGTAAATGGGATAGAGATAGTTGGCATAATCATGGAGATTCGCTCGCCTATTTAACTTGATTTTTTTTTTGAGCATTGAAATGTCATAGGTTTATGATTGCATACCATATGTCCTTGACTATTGAAAATTGAATCCTTAAGCTTAATGTCATGGGTACGCTTGAAGGTATTACAAGGCCCTTCAAGGTATCACCAAATACTACCTTAACAATTTCAAGGGTACCCATACACATGTTTGAGAGGTATCTCCTAAGCGATACCTTCAAAATTTTGGGTCCATTATAGAGGTTCAAATAACATTCAAGATCCAAAATTATAAGAATCTAATCATTTTCCATAATTTTTCTCAAAACCCCCATTGCTCAATATAATTTTATATTGTAATAAAATACATGGTTGAATAATGACTTAATTATCTATTTTTATCTACACGACTATTCGGCTTTGATGCATGTTTGAAATGTATCTTTTAGGAGATACCTTAAAAGTAGGTTGAAGAAAGAATTAAAGTATGTAATAAATGATATTAAAATATATTATTTTTTTGGATTGATATAAACCATGTCATTAAAAAAATGTTGTACATTACCTTTTTTAACATTTTTAGGTTTTAACATATCTCCATGCTTATGTTCTATTATAAATATAGCTTTATCTCCTACATATAGGTATAAATTGGATTAATTTTATAAATAACCTAATTAACAACTCTTCTCATATTTTTTTACAAATGTCCAGGCTAAAAAATCATATGTCAATATCTTTATAATGTGGAGACTATCTTTCTCTCATAAATAATGGTAAGGTCATTGGCAAAAGAAGAATACACAAAGTGGTAAGTCCAAATGTTCAATCTCTGAAACCCATAAGTCTCACTTCCACATGCCATAATGAGGAAATACCTATTGAATGTCTAAGTGTTAATGTGACTAAATATTTTTATCTGACTCTACCACTTCCATTTCTTAAATCTTTTATGGATAATTTGGGGGATGTAGTTGATAGTTTTACTATATGGAGCAAAAGAATGACTGAACACATTAGATATAATTTTTCTATAGATAAGAACATAAAACAAAAATAAAATAATGTGAGTTTAGTTCTGTATATACAACTGTTGAAATAAATAAATCCTTTCTTGGATTCATTTCCTTGATATATCAATCATACTACCAAATTTCAAAGCCTAAGAAAAAATTCTCTTGGAAAAAGGGTATATTTGTTTCACAAATATACAACTCTTGCAAATGATGAAAAAATTGCTTTTGGTTATGTTGAATTTGCACAATCAGGGGATCTTTTTGGTTTCATTCCTATCCCAATGTTAAAAAATGAATTGGGAATTTAAGTAAGGAAAGTTATATAAAATTTTGAGACTTGTATTATAGAGGTAACTAAAACATATATTATTAGATAGCCTTCCAACAAAATAGTGGACACCAAGACTTGTAGAGTAATCAATTTACCATACATGACACCAAAGGAGAAAGAAATTGAAAATGTTTAGGATGTAGTGGATAATGAAGTCACTCCTTATCTGAAATTCCTAGTGAAAAGGAGTCCAAAAACATCAGCTCGTGCCTAATAATACTTGGGCTAAAAAATAAGTCATCCAAACACTTCACTCAACCAAGTAGTGTTTGATGAAGAAAAAGATAGTGAGATTTCAAAAATGTATGTGGATAAATGTTGCACTAAAAAAAGTTTTTAGTTAGGATTATGATTTGAGATTATAAAATCTAAAAAGATAAATTTACTTGATTCCACCACAATAGATAGGAGGAAACATGTCTTAGATGCCCTTTCTAATGATTTTTTTTTGAAAAAAAAAACTAGCATTGACTTTCAAGGTACAGAGATTTATTTGGAAGATTGGCTTAAAATATATGGATTAAAGAGAAGTATATTTTTTGACATTCAAAATTATAACAAAAATGGGGAATGAAATGCATTCCATGTAGAGATATCTGATAAAATCCACATAAGAAGATAATGGTAGTTAAAGATTTGTTAGACTAATTGGCAGATGATTTTGTAGATGTTTCTCCACAACTAACATTCAAAGTAGATATAGATATATCACAATAAAATATTTGACATATTTCAATATATTTCACTCAAGTATTTACAAGGCACCACATCAATGCACAATTATTAGATATGGAATATGAACCAATATCCCATCCAAAATTCAATTATATGTGGAAAACTATTTTTTATGATGTGACCATTACCACATATAATGAATTCACTAGGTATAAGACATGCATATTGTTGACTCAATATAAATGCTATGGGTCCCTCTATATAGATCAAGAAGAGTATATCGATCAAGAATTTGTGATGCACTCAAATCAAATACTTTCTACAATAAAAATGTATTAAACACATAAATTAATGTCAGAGAAATACCTTAAAGAATGATTTAGTGTCATTAAAGATAAGGTAGAATGTGAAAAATAATTTGCACCAAGGATAGTGACAAAAAGAAAAGTCATTACAGACAAAATATTAGAGTAACCAATGACAGGGATTATAACACATGGTCATGGTGTAGGTGGATATGGGAATTTTTTACCATATGTTCTTGGAGGGTCTAACATTACTATCACCTCATTGAACATTGCTTTAGGGATATGGAAATAACCATGATAGATACTTATGGATCTTTACTATATAAACCTAGAAATTCAAAATATCCATTATATGATGCACTTTTGTCTAATAATTGCTACCCTGAATGCAAGAACTACAAAGATGAAGCACAATCAATTGGTGACTTCAAGAAACTTCCTTATAATATATACCTTAAACTATAAAATTATTATGGGGACAATAATAACAAGTACTTCCATCCATAATTATGTTTAAAAAATGTTGAACCTTATATGGAACTAATGTTACATTTACAAATTCACAAAATCATGTTTTTTTGTATAGGTATGTGTTGCAATATTTATCTATCCTTGTATACAAAGGTGTTTTTATTGATGTTGAGGTCATATTTATCCATATAGGAGATACCCATGAGAATATAGAAAACACATTTGGAAACATGTCTGAATGCATAAAGAGGAAAGATGTATGGCGTGTGGTAGAGATGATGGATATTTATAGGACATGTGAAAATACATGAAACTTCACACCATATTTAATTGAAGAGGTAGTATATTTCAAAGAGTATGTTAATAGTTACCAGTTGAAGGGAAAAAAATAAATATTAGGCTTGACAAAAGGTAAATACTTTCTTCTACACATGGAGCAAGGTCAACCCATTATGCATTACAAAAAATCTATAAGAGATAGAAATTGGTCACCCCAATTACATTATGGGGAACAAAATAAAATGGTGATACAAATGTTCTAGAAGGTAATCCAACAAAAATATATTTCCAAAACTTTAAAAATAGAGAAATGTCTAAAGATTCCATTGTTAGAAAATACTCAAATAGAAGTAGAAAAAGGAGTGAAAAAGAAATTAAATTTAACTTGAATAAGTATATACAAAAATTCAATGAATTTGGTTTGACCAAAAATAGTAATTGGAAGGATCTAGCATATTACTTCCAAAACATCCATGACATAATGAAAGAAGACATGTTCCCTTCTAAAGTTGAGTATACATAAGATTTTTGGCCTAGAGCTCACCACAACATACCCTTGCATAGAGATCTGCACAAAATGGTTCATGATAGGACCCTTGATTTTGGAGTGGCATCTTTAGATATATATGTTTGACCAAGAATCAAAAGAACACAAATTTTGTTTGATCTATTTCAAGATGTGTAAAGTGAAGATATGTTATTTATCAGACCTAGTGATTCCATAGGAGTGGTCTACATAATATGGGTTTCTAGATCTAAAATCATTATTGAGATACTACAAAAAAATGGGGATATAAAACAAAGGGTCAATGTAGCTTGGTTCATCCTTGTTAATGTAAGGAAAAAAGATACAAAAGAAGCAAAAATTTATTTAGGCTGCATGGATAAGAAATTGAAGCCAAAACCAATTGACACATGGTTACCATTCATACTCATAGATAGTATCATCTATGCTTGGAAACCAAATAAAAATTAGAGAGGTCATACATGTGTTCTCACTAATTTTTTTAAAGGAATTATAATAGACTATTTGAAAGCATTGTCCCACTAGGCACTAACAAAAATAGTGATAAAAGGATTGGGAAATTTGAAATGGTGTTTCCTTAATTTTGGAATGAGAAATATGAATGTTTTTTTCAAAATTTAGTCCATTTTTTGAGAATGTATAATGTTTTATTATTTTATTTATTTGTAATTATGTGTATTGGCACTTTACATTTGTGTCTTGGAAAATACACTTCAGTGTTTGATTTTTATATTTTCTACTAGGACAATTCAATTTTTTGGTAAATATGCATCTATTTAATAACATTTAACTATTTGAATGCCCACTTCACATTTTTTCATCCTTAAAAATGGTCTTTCTAATTTTCACATCTGAGAATTTACACTTTGGCTTTTGTGTTTTTCAAGATACACTTTGGCATTCCCATGTATGCGTAAAGGTCTTTGGGTTTTATGCCTAGGAATGTCCCACTTACGCATCAAGATTTGTTCTTTGTCATTTGAATATTGACAAATGTTATTCAGATTTTTAGTTTTTAAAATTACACTTCATACAAGCACCATATATTATGCCACATGGCATAATCTTGGAAAATTGGTCGTATAGAAGGATGACTAGTCTAAACAAAATTTCCAAAAAATGTGAGTACCTGAGATTGCAACATGCATCACAATCTTGATAAATTAACTATGTGGGAGATTATATTAATGATACAATAATAGAACGCCATGGTCGACACATGGTAGGTACACAAATAAAATATAAAATTTGATGGTCATGAGGACATCACCTGAATCAAATTAAATAGATAGTTCATGATCTAATCAACCAATGACATGTTGCATCCTAATCATCTTGGGTGTTTTAAATCACATATTGCCCAAGTACCCGATTGATGTATGAATTATTTTTCCTTAAGAAATAAACTACCAAGTCTTGTTATCTGTAAATGCATGGTTTGTGAACCAGTTTGAATGGCTACATAATTTGGACTTATTGCAAATATATAATATAGATGTGATTTATCTCTATTAAGTCCAAGTAATTTTTTATGAAGTCCAATTTGTTTATGATAGTTTTCAACTAATAATTATTTATGATCATTTTAAATAATTTAGACTTATCACAAATATATTAGACATATGTGATTTATTTGTAATAAGTCCAACTTAATCTTGATATAGTCCAATTTATTTCTGATAGTTTTCAAAAATTTAGACTGTTGATAAGTCCAAATTATATAAAATAGTACTTAATTATTTGATCACTCCAATTCACATAAAACACACTATGAGACATTTTTTTAGACCAAAAAACATGAATATCACATCAATATTTTAGAATAAAGCATTAATCAGTTACCAAATTAGCAAGATAGGGCAGATATCCACTTTTAAACTAGATAATAAACTATAAATTACACTTAGAATGACCTGTGAGAACTATTAAGCACTTCTTGAAGTTGATAAACTTATAAATAAGCAAGGAACATACATTCACTTAACAATATTACATGAATTCATAGAATACACTTAAATCAAGCTTAGAAAAGGATGAAATTCAATCTTTATTACATTAAAAAGGCATCATAGTACAAATTTTGGTAGATTCTGGACATTTTAAAAAGAGGGATAAAAGGATCAATTCAAGGTTGAGAATCTTGTTCTTATAGAAAAGAGAAAGATTGAAAAAGAGTTGTGCATTGAAAAAAGTCTCAACCACTTTTGATATATTAGCACTCTTGAGGATGCTGAATCATATCTTATCAACAAGGAACCAACTCTGTAAAAAAATTAAATGTCCATTTCCCATCTCTGATCACCAGATATTTTCTTGGAATCATGCCATTATTTACTTGGTTTGTTGATGAGGATCATGTCTTAGAATTGGTTGAAATGTGCCACATATACATTAGGTGGCCATTAAAACCTAAAAATGTGAACCATGATGAGGTGAGAAATAGGTCCACTATATGTGAAAATCAATCATATACCATTGGTTTTCATATAGTCAGAATATCTATGAAAGTCTACAATATACCCAACTTTGCTTCACAGTCACTGGTTTATCTTTGCCTTCAATATTAGATCCATAGGATTTATCCTACGTAAATGGAGCTTTTAATGGAAATTCTTTATATCTAAAATGTGGCCCTAGTTCAACCCTAGTTTGCCTTTAAGCTTGGCTCCTTGATATTTGCTTTTTCTAGGTCCTGAATAATTTTTTTGACTTTCATTGAAAATGTCTCGGGCTTGTTTTTACTTATTGGATATCGATAGCCAACTTGGATTGTCTACATCTTTTCCAGCTATCTTTATGCTTATTGGTTCCATAGATGCATTTACTTATTGACTTTTCCTTACTCCATTGAACGACCTATGTATAGATGCCCATGAATTATTGATCTTCTACCAACTAAATGCACTTGTGCCACTTGTCATGAATGCATTTACTTTTTGGATCATTTGACCATTTGACATTCACTCATCATTAGATTTGAATGCCTAATTAAATTTCAAACTTTAGATATCCCTGGTCCCACTATCCTATTAGTTTTTGTACTCTATTGGATCAAGATGTACAAGCTCATGTTGATCATTGATTTAATTTAGACCCATGCTTTTGTCAATGAATGCACACCATTATATCTTAGCTTTATTATCCCATTCTATTAAATCATGTTTAACTTCTATACCTTTAAGGATTTAACCTAGGGACCTTTTGACCTATTTGACTTTAGTGTTAATCGTTAGATCTCATGTGTCAATATGAGTGCTCCCACAGACTGTTAGATATCAAGCAACTTCAATCCTTTTAATGTCATTTTGAACCCA
The DNA here is from genome assembly GCA_037957365.1 of Torreya grandis. Classification (NCBI taxonomy): domain Eukaryota; kingdom Viridiplantae; phylum Streptophyta; class Pinopsida; order Cupressales; family Taxaceae; genus Torreya; species Torreya grandis. Next base: position 187,530 of record JARHVA010005726.1, read on the forward strand.
AATGATTACTTTTCATGATCTAAATTTGATAGCTATGTGAACATCTTATTGACTTGTTGAATTGATGTGTGTCATCAGATCTTTCATTAGATTAAATGCAGACTATCGATCTTGAATCCATTTGAATATAAAAGGCTATTTCCTATAGCCTAAAATTTGATGTCTATGAGAATATATTTGATTTTTGTTCTAAAGTCACTACATATTTGAAAAACAATGGTCATCTTCTACATTTGAATTTGACACTTGTGGGGCCATCCTAAAATTTTATTTTTGGCACCTTTTTTCAAAATAACCCTTTGAAAACCTTAAGCTGGACCATTTTCTTGAAAAATGACCCTTCAAAAAAATTGTATAGGGCACTTTACTACAAAAATATCCTTTGGAAACTTTGAACTGGACCATTTTATCGAGAAATGTCTTTTGAGAAATGTGTATAGGACACTTTTCTACAAAAAGATCCATCAGAAACTTTGAACTAGACCATTTTCCTGAGAAATGAGCATTTAGGAAAAAAAATTGTCTAGTTTATATTGAAAATTGACCTTTTAAGACTTTTGTAGGGTTCACTTTACTTGAAAAGGATATCTTTCAAAAAAAATGTTTGGGACACTTTTCTCAAAGATGTATTCTTTGGTATTTTTGTATAGGACCATTTTAAATAATACTATCTGTAGGAAAAATTATTTTGATAATTTTCGTGAAAGAAATAGGTTTTTTCCTTTTGCTTCAGATTTTTTTTTCAAAAGGATCCATGCATTCCAAAAATTTGTCTCAAAAAATTTATCCAAAAGAATTGAACACTTATCCTAAAAGAAAGAGTCTTGAAAGAATTAGCTTAGGAAATGAAAATACAAAAGAATTAACACTCAGTCAAATGAAAGGTCCAAAAGAATTCAAGCAAAGACTTGGCCCAAAAGGTGTTTTTTACTTAGCTTTTCCTTAAACTACACTTTAAATTTTTATTGATCATTGAAGACTTGAGCATTATGAAAAACTATTCAGATACCTACTCTTTGCAACTATAGAAAATAAGATCCTGCTCCTTTTAATGAACTCTTGGACTAGGCATATTTTTTGGTATGTAGACCAAAATTTGGTCAACATCGTTGGTGGTTTGGCTTGGTAACATGCCTACTATTTTTAATAACTAAAACTATATACATGACTTTGAATAATAATAGATAATACATGGAACATTTATATAATTGAAAGATAGTCTTTTGATTTGAAAAGATAGAATAATTCCAACAATAGGGAAAGGAAAAAACTAAAGTAGGGAAACTAACCTTAAAAAGTAAAGGTAGCTAACTACTACACAACTATGAAAATAGAAGCACTTATTAGGGATAAAATAGAAAGGAAACTAATGTGTTATAAAACAATTGGAGAAAAATATAAACAACTAACTATGTATAAGGGACTTAACTTTCCTTAATAACAGTGCTTGAGATGTATCCCATTATCTAGGATAGGAAGCTCTTCATCATTCATCTTTGTGAGACGAAAAATATTATGAGACTAGTAGCTGGAGATTGTATATGTACTACTCTATATAAAATTGAATTTTTTGTGCTTTCCTAGATTGGATATGTTCTCATCCCATTTGAGGACCAAATCTTCTTGAAAATCTCTTTAACTAGTTCATTTGTCAAAAGATATCTTTATCATTGCTTGATGGGCCTCCATAGCCAACATGGCTTGATGCCTTATCTCCTCTAGATCCATGAGATCAACATATCTTATTTCCATTGGCTCAGTCTCTAAATGCTCAAGATGATGCATCAATTCTAAAGTAGGGAATTTTAGAGAAACATGCATTCTTGCTTCCTTACCATATACTAGCTTGTATATATAATTGTTAATTGACCTCTTATAGGTGATTTTATCAGCCCACATAACTGACTTCACTTTGAGATGCCATGATCTTGGATTTTATTCTATAGTCCTTCTGATGATCTTCAACAAATTCTTGTTGGTAGACTCAGCAAGGCCATTTCCTTGTGGATAATAGTTTGATGAGCTACTAAGGAAAAAACTATGTTGAACTACCCACTGACTGATTTTAGATCCTATAAAAGCCATAGCATTATCAAAAATTATAGTTTAAGGGACCCCAAACCTAGTTAGCAAACGTTCATATAAGTCTAAAACACTAGTTTCTTTGGCTTCTTTTAATGCTACTACTCTATCTATCTGGTAAAATAATCTATGAGAGTCAGGATCTACTTGTGTCCTAAGATTGATGGAGGGTTGATAACACTAATAAATTCCAATCAACATTAGAAAAATATTTTATTAACTAAAATTTGCTGGAGAGGTAAGTCTACAAGCTTCACCTTTCCATCAAACATGGCACACTATCTACATTTCCTAATCTATACATGGAAATCACTGAATAAAATTGGCCAATAATACCCACCTCTAATGATCTTGTGGGTTGTGATTCTTGCTATGTAATTCCTCTACCATGTCCATCATGGAACTTTTCAAGTAACCTCTATGTTTGGCATGGTTCTATGCATTTTAGCAATCTACCATTGATATCCTTTTTAAATAATACATTATCAATAAGGAGAAAAGGAATTGACTACAATAAAAAATATATCCTCTTTAAAGGAGTGAGATGAGGAGGATAAATACAATTTTATAAATACCTTACCATATCCTAAAACTAGTTAGAACTTGATACTTGATCACTTGCAAGTTCTTCATCATTTGACACCATAACCTATTCATTAAACTACTACAAGTCTTGGGATAGATGTTTAAAAAGTCCTTTTCCTATAACCAGCTTTATGACTTTGATCTTAATGTCATATTCCATGACCTTGGTTATCCAACCATCTCTCTTGTCATTAATGTCTTTATTCAGAAAGAAGTCTTTGATACTTGGATGTATAACCATTAAATGTATCTTATTGTTGCACATCAAGTACCTAAACTTTTTAAGAGACCTTATAAATAAAAGAATGTGCTTCTCAGCAAAAGAATATATGGTTTTATATTCCTATAATCCTTTATTGAAGAAGGTTATTGGATGATGTAAAGTCTCTTTAATTTGTTGCATGAGAATACCTAAAATTGTGTCAATGTTAGCATAGCTGTATAAGAATAAATATTTTATAAAGTCAGGGTTCAAGAGTGTAGGAACACTGGCTATAGATTTTTTAATCTCTTCAAATCTTCTCACTCCTTTAGACTAACTGAAACTCTGACCTTTCTTTAACATGGCTATCAGTGGCCTAACTAAAGTAGAAAAATTTAAAATGTATATCCTTATGAATTTATCTTACCTAATTTTTTTTGCAAGGCTTTTTTATGCTTAGGCAAAGATAGTGCAAGAATTGATTCTATCATGTTAGGGTCTATGATTGCACCATTCTTTGAAATGACATGTCTAAGAAGCCTGTCTTCATGCATAGAGAAAACACACTTTTTTGGGTTTAAATATTTTCCAAATTCCCTACATCTTTCAAAGACTTGTCTGAGATAAATCATATGCTCATATGTGCTATTATATAATATTTTTATGTCATCTAAATAGATTATAATAAACTTTTTAAGGATACCCTAAAATACCATGTCCATAACCTTCTAAAAAGTGGATCCATCATTAGATAAATAAAAAACATATTTCTATATGTGAATGTCCCCCATTTTGTTGTGAAGGTTATTTTATACTGGTCTTCTTCTTTAACCAAAATCTAGTTATATCCACTATAACCATCTAGTAAAGAGAACCTCTATGAACCTACAACTAGATATAAAATTTACTCCATTGATGGCAATGGATAGTGTTCTTTGAGAGAGGCTTTGTTCAATTTTTACATGTCAAAACTTATCCTTATTTCACCATTATTATTATGTATTGGAACAATATTTACCACCCAAATTGAGTGCTTAATTGGAAATATTATGGTTAACTCAATGAGTTAACGTAATTCAACTCTCATTAGAGGTTCCAACTTTAGATTAGTTGGGCTTTGCCTTTGTTTGACTAGCCTAGTATCGTCCTCTAACTCAATGGTATGTTGATATATACTTGGATCAAAACCTTTAAGGTCACTATACTGCCATGCAAATACATCTACAAAATTTGAACATAACTTGATAAAAACTTATTTCTCTAAATATGTCCAAACTTTGCTTAGCTTTAAAATATTACCAATTACAATCTCTACATTTGTGTAATGTTCTTCCTTGGTTGACAAAGCAAAATTTTATTTTATTTATTTATCATCTCTGCTAAATATATTTTCTAGGGTGACCAGTCCTTTAGGAAAATTGTTTGTCTTCAACTACACAATTTGGTCATTATACTATTGTAAATACTTGTCTTAGTTTCTTGATGAAAATTTAGCTTCCTCTTGTAATAATTTAAAAATATATCTATGATATTCAAATACTTTCCAAATTTCACTATTATTTAGGATAAAATTTCTGACAACTACTTTGATGTATGGTTGAAATTTTTCCCTTCTAATGTCATCTGGGATATTGAATTATGACCCAATAGAAGCCAACATGTTTACATGCTTGTTATTATTTCTTGATATGGACTAAATATTGAAGGCTTGAAATTCCTCAACCAGGTCCCATACTCTATGCTTATAATATCTAAGTAGTGTATTCTTTCAAATATTAATTCCCTTTACTTGGTGAACTACTAGTTCACTATCTACAAAGACTTGTAAGGAATTAACCTTCATCTTTCTTGCCCAATGTAAACCATGCACTAGTGCTTCATATTTAGTAACATTATTGGAACAATCAAAATTAAACTTGAGAGAAGATAAATACATTTGATTATTTGAATAAATTAACATTATTCTAGCTCTAGTTCCATGTTTGTTCTTGGATCCATCAAAAAATAGCTGCCAGAGTCCTTCACTAGGCTTCTCATTTTTCATCAATGTTGGAATTGGTGCATAATTTTCATGAATACAATAGACACCAAATCCTTATTCTTTATTTAACTTACATAGATAATTTATATGAAAATTAGAGGCTCTTCATCAATAAAAATATTTGGTTCAGTTTCCACCTCACTATTTTCTAACACCTTGTTTGAAATAACATAATTAGTGTTCACTATGCTTGGCATATATCGATCCAAATGAAATATTAAAATAGGTTAAAAAAATATTATCACCTTGGTTCCAAACCTGGTTTTTAACATTAAAAAGTTCCAATCAGCTGACAAATATCCTCCAATATTTGAAGTAAAATCTCTTAACAGGCACTTGGCAAAATAAGGAGGCAAGTATACTACAACTAAATCTTGATAAATAACCACATTAGGGAAAGAATGTAATGTTTTTTTAGGAATTTTATTATGCCTACTATCTTTTTTTATAAAACATTTAATTGAAATAATCCTTTGGTATTTGGCTAATAGATAAGACCAAGCTTATCTACAATTTGTTTGGGCATGACAATGTTACTATCTCTACTATCTACCATACAGTTATCGACTAAATAGTCACCTAATATAAAAGAGAGATAAAAGGAAGGGGATTTTATTGACTTGAAATTAGATTTATCCACCTTTGTCATGTTATGTATCTGCTAATTAAGTTGTTTGATTTATTGGTCTGAATTGGCCAAGATAGCTCCTTGTTTGTCAATTGGTTCCTTAAATACTTTAAGATCTTAAAGTTATTGAATCAACATCTCTTTATGCCCTATAATGGAAAGGGAATCCCACATAATAATACTAAAATTTAATTTCTTCATCTAATCTATAATGCTAAAATATGTTCCACTAACCTTTGGCTGTAAATTTTGAACTACTAGTTGTTCTCTAGCTAAGGGCATTTGGAGAACTTTCATTATCTTTATTATGAATATTATTTTCTAAAATAACAATAAATTGATCTTTGAAATTCTTTGACACAAAATTAATAACACTATAATTATTTTTCACATCTTTAGCTTATTTAACTTCTCTTCTTTTAGCTCTAGTTAGAGTTACCACTTGACCATTTGTGTTGATAGTTTCACCAATATGGTTGAATGTAATATGGTCATCAAAATGCCAATTAACATTGATAACATTAGGCTTCCCTAGAACTTGTTGAACTTATCCTTAGAATATAATATTCATGTCTTTATATTGACCACCTTGAAGAGATAACTCTTCTTATGTCATTTATGGTATGGTAATCTCTTGTGATATCAAGGCCTGATTTTGAGTGTCATGTTGATTGGAAGGCTACCAAATTGGATCTTGCATCAATTTATCTTGAGGAATAATATTTTTTAAACTATAAGGTACATTGTGGTCAATGGTTTCATATGACTTAGTTTGGGTTATGGCTCCTTGATTTTGATAAGGTTGCCTATTGTCCTTAAAACCTTGATAAGGAGGTCTATGGTTAATGAAAGTCTGATAAGTACTCTAGTTTTAATTTTAATAAGGTATAACCTAGTAATATTCTCTTTTAAGTGAAATAATCTCATTTTCAAAATCTTGTAACATGTTTTTTAGATCATCGATCTCACTAGATTTATTAGGAGGGGTTATAACTTGAACTTTTGGAGGTGGAATAGGAGCTATATATGGAACTTGAGGATTTTAAGGAAGAACTAATTGTAATTATAGGAAAAAGGGTGGCATATGCCTTAGATCAAGTTTACCAACTTGAATCAGGTTGTTTTATGCCTTAATTACAATATCATAGGCACTTGGTAATTTATTACCACCCACAGACTGTATCATGATACTTATATTATAATTAAGGGCCTTAAAGTAGTAAAAAAATGCATAATATAGGGATGGTCTGACCAATATAGGGATCCTAATACATGTCCTTTAAAATTTGAGGTTAAAATTAGACATGAATTCATGGGGGTACCTTTTAATGGTAGTCATTTGTTCACCCAAAGATAGATGATCTAACTTTTCTTCAAATTGCTTAACCAAGGTTGCACCTATTTCATCCCAAGTAGAAATGGAGGTTAAAGGAAGATTACTATACCATTTCAATGCTTTTCCTTTGAATGAAGCAATGATCAATCTGATGGCCACATTATCTTGAGTAACATTATGAATAGAACATAGATTGGAAACATCTTAGATATGCTCAATAACGATAGTTTTATCCCATTATCTAGAGAAAAAAGGGATACTTTTTAGGGAAGACACAAGAATTTCAACATATTGGGCCAAATTCAAGGGACTACCTTATTAAATGGGATGAACACTTGATTCTTGATAATTATTTGAGAAAAAGGGATTTGGCTTTTGGGGATAATAGATTGGACTAAAACAATAGAATAACCAAAAGATAAATTCTACTTTAGAGGATAAGGCCTTGTACTATTGAATTTTGATCTTTTATAATAAGTAGAATTTAATTTAATATGTTGAAAAAAATACCTGTACTTGATGTTCTTGTTGTAACCTTTGGCATGAAAGCACTATCTGGAAGATGTTATGAGTTTCATGACCTAAAAAAACTTCAACTTTTGATGATGGTAGACCTCTCCTAATACTAAAATTTCTCCTTCTTAATATTCAAAATTCAATAATACCAAAGAAACATGGTCCCATTAGGCATCCAAAACTACTAGTTTTATAGATTTATACCTTAGCTAAGTAATGGGATTGTTTAGATCTTCCTACTCAAATCTAGTCCAACATGGGACTGATCCTAGGTTGTGGGTATCCTAATAATGGATTAGGCTTCTAGAAAAGGCAACTTAATTTTGGATTTATCACCTAAACTAAACCTAAACTATCACTTACATGGAAAAGGGATAGATATTTTGATAATAACTAATAAAACATGTAAAAATGATGATGCACCAATTATTTGATCACTCTAATTCACACAAAACACACTATGAGACACTTTTTTAGACCAAAGAACATCAATCTCACATAAATATTTTAGAACAAGGCATTAATTAGTTACCAAATTAGCAAGAGAGGGTAGATATCCACTTTCAAACTAGACAATAAACTATAAATTGCACTTATAATGACTTGTGAGAACTATTAATCACCTCTTAAAGGTGAGAAACTCAAACATAAACAAAGATCATACATTCACTTAACAATATTAAATTAATTCATAGAACACACTTTAAATTAGATTAGAAAAGGATGTAATTCACTTTAATAAATAAAAGGCATTATATTAAAAAATTTGGAAAAGTTTGGTTATACCAAAAAGAGGGATAAAAGGATCAATTTCAAGTCTTAGAAGCCTATTCTTATAGAAAAGAGAAAGAGAGAGAAAGAGTTATGTATTGAAAAAAAGATCAACCACTTTTGATGGATTATCACTCTCAAGGATACTGACTCAAATGTTATCAATAAGGAATTAACTCTATAAAATAATTAAATGTCCATTACCCTTATCTGATAGCCAGATCTTTTCTTGGAATCATGCCATTATTTACTTGATTTGCTAATGAGGATCATGTCTTAGAACTGGTTGAAATGTACCACATCTAGATTAGGTGGCCATCAAATCCTAAAAATGTGAACCATGATGAGGCAAGACACAAGTCCACTATATGTGAAAACCAATCTTAGACCATTGGTTTTCATACAGATACAATATCTATGAAATTCTATATACTACCTAACTTTACTTCATAATCACTAGTTTATCTCCACCTTTGGTATTAGATCCAAAGGATCTATCTTACCTATATGTATATTTCAATAGAGATGCTTGGTCTCTAAAATGTGGCCCTGGTTCAACCCTGGTATGCCTTCGAACTTGGATCCTTGATATTTTCTTTGTCTGGGTCCCTAATAACTTTTCAAGTTTTATCAAAAATGTCTCAATCTTAATTTTGCTTATTATCTTTCAATAGTTTACTCAAAATGTCTAAATCATGCCCAATTGTCTTTATTCTAATTTTATATATATATATATATATATATATATATATATGCTAACTTATTAAATTTTCCTTGATTCTTGTGTATCGATGCCCATGAGTTATCAATATTTTACCAACTGAATGTGCTTATGCCACTTATCATGCATGCATTTTTTCTTTGGATCCTTTAACCCTTTGACCTCCACTCATTATTAGATATAAATTCTTGATTAAACATGAGCCTTTAGATCTTCCTGGCCCTACTTTCCTATTAGTTTTTTCACTCCATTGAATTAAGATGTATGAGCTCATGTTGATCATTGATTTAACTTGGACACATACTTTTGTTAGTGAATGTACACCATTGGATCTCAGCTTGATGATCTTGAACCATTAGATCATGCCCAACTCATTGATATTTAAAGGCTTTAACCTAGGGACCTTTTGACCTATTTGACTCTAACACTATTATTAGATCTCATGTGTCAGTATGAGGGATCCCAAAGATCATTAGATCTCAACCAACTTCAAACCTTTTAAAGTCCTTTTGAAACCAAATGGTTACTTTTCATGGCTTTAATCTGATAGCTATGTGAACATCTTATTAACTTCTTGAATTAATGTGTTGCATCAAATATTTTCTTAGATTGAAGACAAACCATCGATATTGAACCCATTTAAATACAAATAGCTATTTTTTATAACCTAAAATGCACATATACACAAACGTATTTGACATTTGTGTGAAAGTCATTACATATTTGAAAAATAATGGTCATCTTCTGTGTTTGAATTTGACACTTGAAGGGCCATCCTAAAATTTTGTTTGGGGCACCTTGTTTGAAATAACCCTTTAAAAACCTTGAGCTGGACCATTTTCCTAAGAAATGATCCTTTGAGAAAATTATATAGGGCACTTTTTTATACAAATATCCTTCAAAAATTTTGAACTAGACCATTTTCCTAAGAAATGACCCTTCAAAAAAATTGTATAAGGAACTTTGCTACAGAAATATCCTTTGAAAACTTTGAAATGGATCATTATTATAAGAAATGACCCTTCGTGAAAATGTCTTGGCCACTTTACATTTAAAACTGACCTTTTAGAACTTTTGTAGGGTTCACTTTCCCAAGAAAAGACCCTTTGGGAAAATGTTTTGGCCACTTTACTTGAAAAGGATATCTTTTAGAAATTTTTTTGGGACACTTTTCTTAAAACTTATCCTTTGAAATTTCTATATAGGACCATTTCAATGAAGAATATTATCCTTTGGAAAAGAAATTGGACAATTTTCTTGAAAGAAATAGGTTTTTATCTTTTACTTTGGGCATTTTGTCTTAAAGGATTCATGCCATTTGAAAATTTATCTTGGATAATTTATTCAAAAGAATTCAACACTTAGCCTAAAATAAAGAGTCTCAAAAGAATTAGCTTAGAAAAAGAAAGCCCAAAATAATTAACACTTAGTCAAATGAAAGGTTTGAAAGAATTCAAGTAAAGACTTGGCCTAAAAGGAGTTTTGTACTTAACTTTTCCTTGAACTACACTTGATATTTTGCTTGATACTTAAAGGCTCAAAGATTATGAAAAATTATTCAGATACATGCTCTTTGCAATTGTAGAAAATAAGATCCTACTCCTTCCACTAAATTCTTGGACTAGGCATATTGTTTGGTATGTAGACAAAAATTTGGTCAACAACCACTACATTTTTTAGGCTGAAGGACATTATAACATAGCAATATTTTCCCTATAATGTTTTAAATGAAGTTTTGATTTGGTCTTCATCATAGATCCAAACCTAGTTATATCCAAAAAATACATCCATGAGTGATAGTATCTTGTATCTTATAGTAACATCAATAATAACATCAATAAATAGGAGGGGGAAGTCATCCTTTGGACATGATTTATTAATGTCCTACAGGTATATGCATATTATGATCTTATCTTTATATTTGATGATGATTATGATTTTGGACATCCATTTATAGTAATTAATAAGTTTAATAAACCTAACTTTTAATAACTTGATGACTTATTCCTTTACCATCAATGTGACCTTGGGTTTGACAAGTCTAAGTTTTTTTTTGATGGATTTCACATTAGGTGTCTTAACTAGATTATGGATAACTACATTAGGATTGATGAATATCATGTTAGTGTAGGATAAAGTGAAGGCTTTATAAATCTTTGTGAAGAGTTGTTTTTAGTCTTTTACCTCTTATTTAGAGAGTGAAGACTCTAATTTGAAGACTCTAGGGTTATCCTCCATATCAATATTAATTATGATAGTTTCCTCAATGACGGATAAATTTACCTCTTTGAACACATTATGAGATGAGGGAAGGTCTAGGTCTTCACCCTCAGTGTTGAATACATCACCTTTGTCATCTAAGGAGAGGTATTCCTCCACATGGTAGTAGGAATCATCAAATTCAATTTTGAGGTATGAATTAGGATAACATGTGAGCAAGAAACCCTTAATATGATGGAATGAGGGGAGACCATCCTAATTTTGTAAGAATTTGAGGATGGACTCATCATTATCAACTAGGTTGATAATAAGGGGGCATTCATCTCGTCTTATATGGGAAACTTTTAGGTCACTAGGAGTCTTATTTATAAGAGGTAATGTCCTAATGAAGACTATAAAATGTGATTATAGGATCATTATATGAGGGATAAAATGTGAAGATGAGGTATCATGGAGATGAAAAGTTAGTTACTTTCTCTAGGGAGTACTTAGATGGAGATGAAATCAAAGTCCTGGGATACTTTGTGAATATCCATTTTGTACAACTTTGGTCTAGTAGATTTTAGACACTTGATATGCCACCAGCTATAAATCCTATTAGATTCTAAAGTTTTAGACACCTAGGTGCTTTGTAATGATCATAACAAGAAATATATCCTTGTATTCATCTCAGTTGTTTGTAAACTCTAAGTCTAGTTTGAATCCAAAAGACATGAATCATCCCTTAAGGGAAATAAGAATGAATCTTGATCCAACACCTAGGTGGAACTTGGCCCTATCATAGTGCAAATTCCATTGATCATGTGTAAAATGGGGTAAGTGATCATGTAATTTATATCAATATTCTGATATTTCAACCATATGGACAACAAATATGTTGGACAATCTCGTTCTTGGTCTCTGGTGTTAAGGCTTGGGTAGGTAATGAGTGTTATATGAGACAAGTGAAAGGGTTTATGAGGGTGAAAATAGTTTAACCTTGAATTGTGAATGAAGGATGGAAATAACCTTTAGGAACTCAAAAGGACATATTTTAACCTCTGAATTGAGGTAGGTACCTATGGAAATGTGAAAGGCTTTTGGTTTCCCCTCTTCTTCAAAGTTGGAATAATGATAGCATAGTTAAGATCTTGTTTAGGTGTGGGGAGTATTCCAACATAATTAGGGCCTTGACTTGGTGGAGGAGGCATAGCGGTGTAGTTGTGAAATTTCCAATACTATGGATAAGAAATGGGTGACACTATTTTCTCTATTGTTATATGTGGTAAACCTTGTAGGAATTCAATGAGTGATTTATCAAGCCCCTTTTATTGTATGATGGGAAAGAGGGGCCACACATTGGGAATATAAGGGTAATCATGAGTTATAATTATGATATCTACCCTTTCCACTATCATGGTATAACTCTCCTTAGGTATTTTGATAATTACGAGAAGGCAAGAGGTTTAATTGACTTCTAGTGGACTCAAAATGTGATGAGAAATTTAACTAGGTATTATTTGATGTAAGACATCTGACATTTTTTGAGGGAGTAGTCCTGATAAAAAAGGAATTTTGGTAAATTGGTATGATCCCATAATAGTTGATTGGCCAAAATACTCTAAATTGGTTTGAAAGTGACAAGGGTAGGATTTAGATCAAGCCTTGGCCCTGTGTGCTTAAATGTTGAGTGGCCACATTGAGAGTTTTTGGGATGGTTTTTATGAAAGGAACATTCCTTGTCCCTGGATATATCTACCATACAAAGTTTACGTAGGCAAACCAATCCCTCATGGGGTTTCGATCCCTAATATCTAGATAATTCATAGGTTCTCACCCCTCATGATGTTCATCATTACTCCCCCACATTTTACCTTTTACAAGTCCTCTTGTAAAGAAGTGGAATGACTGATCCTTAATCCAAATTTCATAATTCAAACCTCTAAATTAGATATTAAACTTCAAAATGATGGCCCTAATCATAGTGTCCCCTTGGTAATATTCCAAGATATCTATTAAATATATGCACTTAGGCATCAAATTCAACTTCTATTTCAGAATTCCAACACTACCATGGAGATAGAGGACATAGAATGATAAGAGTTCTAAAACTCATCCCAATTTAGAAATTTAAACCTCTTTCATCTAAGTGTTGAGTGATTATCTATAAAAATACTTTGACTCTTATTAGACTCTATTTAATATTAGTGGGGTTGAGGACTTCCCTACGCTTCAACTCAATAGGTAATATCTCCCAACTAGAAAGACTTGCATTGAAACCATTAGCATAATGATGGTATAGAAAAGATTTAAAATCAGTAGTATTAGATCTCAATATATCATGATACTTATTCTTCATATGTATATGATATAGTGGTTGAAAAGAAGAAATAAATTTCTTTGTTTATGGGAATTGTGGTCTCGTGTATAAGACAGTGGTGCTTCATAATTATATAAATTTATTATTGTCTTGTTGACATGGCATTTGGTTCCTTAGAGTGGATAAAAAGGCATGCAATTATGTCTCTCCAATAAATAAATTTATCAAAATACCATAAATACAAATTGAAATTACAGAAGTCACAAATTGAAAGTAAAGAAATAAAAAATGGCATCTTGCCTTTCTTCGGTGATCTTTAAAAAAATGTCCATAAATACATGCTCATCTAGAATGATATGTAAAAAACCAAGGGAAATTAACTGAATCTATCATTTATAAAACTACTCATGTAAGAAAAGAACATAAACTGATGAAGGTTGCCTACATGCTAATAGTTTCTCAGAAATAACACAAATGTGCTGGATAGAAGCCCATGCTTTTTATAATTGCAATTGGGATTCTCCCAATTGCTTATGAGATTCGTCTTTTAAGTTGCACATTTTCATCCTTCAATGTTTGAATTTTCTTCTAGGTGATATGCCAAGTAGAGATTATTTCATGTAATGGAATAGGGAAAGAGGGAACAACTCTTATGTGACCCTCTCTCTAAACTATAATCTCTCATATTTCTCTTTGCATGACTTGAATAGAGGCTTGTAACTCAGAATTCTGAGCAATGAGCTCTATTATTCTATTTGTATGTTGGGTAATCATTATATTTCTATCATAAATAATTTCTCTCAGATTATTAATTAGATTATGCTTATCAACATTGGCATTTTTCAAATTAGTAATCTAAGTGTCCTTGATAGCAAGATAATTTTACAAATTACTCAATTCTTCAGTCTATGAAAAAATTACATTACGGATCCTAGTTTATTCAGCTTGTATTCCTTGAAGAATTATTTCTTTTTCACTAACTCTAGTAAAATATTCTTCCCACCTTTGTTTAAAATTATAAATCATCAAGTCCTTACATTTCAAAGTTAAATAGATAAAAATTAACTTTGTTTGTTATGGTCTAATTATTTCGTCATGGCATGATAAATATGTCATACTGTAATTCTTTTTCTTCATTAGAAAAATGTGGATAACATGGATCTTCTTCAATCAAGGGTTTATTAACCTTATTAATAATATATGGCACAACACACTCTACTTATTGAGGTACAACTTCTACTAGGGTCCCCTCTACAAATAAAACTTCTTCTATGGCCTGCACATCTTCTTCTTCTTCTTCCTACAAGATAAGTTGGTGAATGCACCAGATTTTATTTGGAGGAGGATGAGGGATGTTTGAAGAAAGTCACATTTATTGCTTTAATTTATAGTTTTATATATTCAAAACTAATGGCAACAAAGATGGCCATTCTATAATTTCAACTATGGGTTCTTCAATCTAGATTGTAGTGGAAGGAGGAGAAGCAGGGCATAGTGTCTTTTTGCAAGAACTTGAGAAAAAATTTAGAGGAAAGAGGACCAAACATTTTCACCCCTTGGTTTACTAAAAAAATAATGGCAACAAATGAGTGTAACTAGCCCATGATGGAGGGTAGACCTAATACCTCATCTTATTTTTTGAGAAACATTAATCAGAGTATTGTGAAGGAAAAAGGGAATATCGATCTTATATCCTTCTCAAATAGCTCCTTTCCTCAAGTGAAGAAGGATTTTCATAGAATCTCCACCCACTACTATAAATTGACCATCACAACTGATATATTTCATTATCTAGAAAATAACATTTTTCCAAGGTTAAGGAAGACTTTCTCTTATAATTCTCTTGGCCACTCCTTGGGGGGATTTGTCTAGTCTGGGGTGTGGCTCATTTCCTTCAACAAACATATAAATTAGGTAAAAAAAACTAATATTTTTCAATGTCAACTACTCCATCCTAAGGAATCCCAAATAGAACACTTATTACAAAGGGATTTACAAGAATGTTCTTCCCTTTAGTAACATCATGATCTTCATAAAAATTCTCATAGAATGCTTGCAAAATTTCTTCATGGAATCCTCAAAACATTTTTAATAAATTCAACCAACCTAATATTTCAAAGACATCTTTGGCTACTTCATCTTGTAGCAATGTATTAGAGGATTTTAGTTAACTTTTTTCTTTCACCCACCCATCTTTGGAGTAAGCACTATTTAATTGTAAATCTGACTATATTGTAAAAACACAAAGCTCAAATTCATAAAGGGAACAAGGGAATTAAAAGGTTAGAGATATGAAACAATAATTTTTGGAAACAATAATGCAAAAATGAATAACAAATCATGTTATATGATGTGATTATGATAATAATGATGGTGTTAGTTATGCGTATATCTTCAGAGCATGCCATGAAAGATATAATGAGAAGGCAATTTATCTAGTCAAGTAGTAATGATGTGCCATAAAGGTCATTATTGGTCGTACTAAGAGAAATAATCATAATTAATTATGTATCATACCAAATAATTTTGAAAGACCCTATATTTAAAACATAGTTACATCAATCTTGTTTGAAAATATTATTTAGAAACATCATCACATCAATTCTTTTAGAGTTTTTTTGAAAAAATCATCACATCAAATTATGGATTGAGGAATTGTCAGTTTAATGGAATTGTTTTAATTCTCAATGATGGAGGTGGATTCTTCCCATTTGTGATTTTTCATCTTAGGAGCATCGCTATCAGTCTTTAGATCATAACTTCTAGTCTTTGGAGCTAAGTCACTGGTCTTCAGAGCAAAACTGTAGTCAATTCAGACTTTGTTTATAATTATATATATATATATATATATATATATATATATATATATATATATATATATATATATATATATATATATAAAACCTTATAATACTGGTTTTGTTTGTCTGTATCTGTAGCTAATTGTATCTACTTAATCCTTGTCTTGTCTGAAGAACCACTTGGGGAATCTATTGATTGAGGTAATGGTTGAGCTGGAGTTAGCCCTTGGAAGGAAAAAATCTAGGGAGTAAACGTCTCCACATGGTATAATAAGTCATTGTAGTGTTTGTCATCCATTACCAATGCAATGGTATTAAAATTGGTGTCTCAAAAGACTATGTTTATCCCATATAAATAGATAAATGGGACCTATTATGATTTGGTAGTTCTATAAATTCCTAATTTAGCCATGGATTTTGAATTTTGATTGATGATATTATATATTATATTAATGTGGTATGAATGCATAAAAGACCTTTTTGTCAAGCTTAATTAATACAATGTTGATAGCTATCCTGGTTCATGTCATATTAATGGAAAGATTGTCAAAATTAAAAATATTTCTTTTAGTAATTAGTTACTCCATAATTAAATTTAAGTTTAATTTGAATTTGATTTGTCATTTTTTTTAGCTTTAAATATAAAGATTTCCACCTTTTGACATGTGGCTACCACCTCAAATATAGCTAAGTATTCATGTGGCCTGAATATGACTAAAATATCTAGTTAGCTCAAAATCTAGACACATGGCACCTTTTGATTGCCTCATAGATTCTTGGAATGTATCTTTGCATGATGACTCATTTGTTTCTCACCACTTAGTGACCCTTAATTCATAACAATCTTTCAGGTGGTGCCTTTTAATTATGACAAATTGAATGGGGAATACACTCTTGTCCCTATTTGAAAGGTATCTCTTAGGAGATACCTTGAAAGTGAAATCCAATTTTGAGCATGTTTTAAAGGTATATCCTAGGATATATCTTAAAGGTATTACAAGGGCCTTCAAAATATCACCCAGTAGTGCCTTTCATGTAAAGGAAAATTCCATTTGTTCCTTGAAGGAGAAATCCTCTCTTATGCCTATTTGAAAGGTAGCTCTTAGGAGATACCTTGAAGTGGAAATCTAATCTTGTAAATGTTTGAAAGGTATATCCTAGGAGATACCTTGAAGGTATTATAAGGACCTTCAAAATGTCACCCACTAGTGCCTTTCATGTAAAGCAAAATTACACTTGTTCCTTGAATGAGAAATCCACTCTTGTCCCTATTTAAAATGTATATCCTAAGAGATAACTTGAAGGAAAAATCCACTCTTGTTAATGTTTGAAAGGCATCTCCTACAAGATACATTGAAGGTGTTACAAGGGCCTTCAAAATATCACCCAATAGTGCCTTCTATATAAAGGATATTCCACTTGTTTCTTGAAGGAGAAATCAACTCTTGTGCCTATTTAAAGGTATCTCATAAGAGATACCTTAAAGGGTAAATCCACTCTTATGCATGTTTGAAAGGTATCTCTTAGGAGATACCTTTAAGGTGTTACAAGGGCCTTTAAAATATCACCTAGTCATGCCTTCCATGTAAAGGAAAATTCTACTTGTTCCTTGAAGGAGAAATCCACTCTTGTGCCTATTTTAAATGTATGTCCTAAGAGATATCTTAAAGGGGAAATCTAATATTGTGAATATTTGAAAGGTATATCCTAAAAAATACCTTGAAGTTATTACAAAGGCCTTAAAAATATCACTTAGTAGTGCCTTCCTTATAAAGGAAATTTCCACTTGTTCTTTGAAGGAGAAATCCACACTTGTGTCTATTTGAAAGGTATCTCCTAGGAGATACCTTGATGGGGGAATACAATCATGTGCATTTTTGAATGGTATCTCCTAAGATATACCTTTAAGTTATTACAAAGGCCTTCAAAATGTCACCCAGTAGTGCCTTCCATGTAAAATAAAATTCCACTTGTTCTTTGAAGGAGAAATCCACTCTTGTGCCTATTTGAAAGGTATCTCTTATGAGATACCTTAAAGGGGAAATACAATATTGTGAATGTTTGAAAGGTATTTACTAGGAGATAACTTGAAGGTATTACAAGTTCCTTCAAAATATTAGTCAGTAGTGCCTTCCATGTAAATTAAAATTGCACTTGTTCCTTGAAGGGAAAATCCACTTTTCTCCCTATTTGAAATGTATATCCTAGGAGATATTTTGAAGGGAAAATATAATATTTTGAATGTTTTAAAGGTATATCCAAAGAGATACCTTGAATTTATTACAAATTCTTTCAAAATATCACTTAGTAATGCCTTTCGTGCAAAGGAAAATTCCACTTATTCCTTGAAGGAGAAATCCACTCTTGTGGCTATTTGAAAGGTATCTCTTAGGAGATACCTTGAAGGGGAAATCCAATATTATACATGTTTAAATGTTATATAATAAGAGATAACTTTAAGGTATTAAGAAGGACTTCAAAATATCACCCAATAGTTCCTTTTGTGTAGGAAAATTCCTCTTGTTCTTTGAAGGAAAAATTTACTCTTGTACTTGTTTGAAAGGCATCTCTTAATAGATACCTTAAAATGGGAAATCCATTCTTATGAATGATTAAGAAGTATCTCTTAAGAGATACCTTTAAGGTATTAAAATGAAATTCAAAATATCACCCAGTAGTGCCTTCCATGTAAAGGAAAATTATACTTGTTCTTTGAAGGAGAATTCCACTCTTATATTTGTTTAAAATGTATCTTATAAGAGATACCTTGAAGGGGAAACTCATTATTGTGCACATTTGAAATGTATCTTATTAAATTTTCCCTCTCCAATAAATTTCATTGTCACAAGTGCACCTGTAATTTCCACATGCCCTCATCCTAGCCCTTTTAATTTTTAAAAGCATTCCTTGGTAGATAGTTATCGACTCACCTCACCTATCATTAATTTCATAGTATAAATAATCATTGTAAGACAATTATTATGAGCTCACATAGGGGCATCAGAGTATAAATACCCTTATCTTTATTTGTCCAAACAATTAGACACATTGATATTTTGATATCATTAAGCAATTGTAGAGAGCATAAAGAGTAGAGAGCCAAGCTAAGAATTATGAGAATTTATGAGTTGAGATTGTTAATCTAGTGCCTTTAGTAAAATAGAGAGTTTTTTTGAAAAATAATTATTGATATATACATTTACATATTTGTAGACACTATTTTAATTATGGGAAAAACCCATTTGAAGGTGAAGAATAGTGCAGATGCAAAATCTTGAAGGCTTCATCCAATTATTAATTGCAAGGGAATGGGTTGGTGGAGTTTACCTATAAAAATATGATTAGATTGTCTGAATAATGTGTAATGATAATTGGGAGTGGTACCTGCACATGAAGATGGCCCTATGGGTAGATTGCATCACCCCTAAATAGGTTATGAATACTTACCTATATGAGCTTGTATATGAGAAGGAAATAATTATGCCAGTATCATCATAAATTCCTTATATAATAGCTCTTGAAGGCTATTAAAATTGAATAAAATAGAGAAATGGAGGTTTAAATTATTGAATTACTCAAATTATAGGAGGTGAGGGAATAGGAAATCAACGTGAAGCTCATCTAACAACAAGAGATTAAGTGATGGTTTGATAAGAAGTTGTTGGACCCAAGATTTAAACCTAGATATTTAGTTCTCAAATATGATCAATGAGCCACAAAGCTAGGATGACATGTAAATTTTGATTCTCTTTGGAGAGGACCATTTTCCATCATTAGTGATAGGTATGGGAATTCTTATGAATTAGAAGATCAATAAGGTAACTCATTGGAGATCCCCATTTATGGGATCAACTTGAATCATTTCAATTGACTTACTCATCTTTCCCCTTGTAAATAATTAGTGAATTTCACTTTCTATCATGTGTTTGATTTTTCTTGTTATTTCCCTTTGCTTCATTTTCCTTCCCTTTGTTGTTTCCTTTTAAAATAAGTGCCATTGGCAAAAGTGACTCTTATATTTTCCATCTGTCCCTTCCATAGTCCTCTCAAATCTTTAAAAAACATTCTTTGAAAGATGGTTATCTACCCACCTTACTTGACATTAATTTCAAATGCCCCATTTTTGTGTAACTCCCCATAATGATCACCATCAATCTCTCATGAATTTCCCTTAGAGCATATGCATCACCGTTATCATTTATGGGGGCACCCAATTTTAAAATTTCTCATCATGGGTTTACCTAGTGGCATTGATGTATGAATACACTCACCTCATCGAAGCCAACCATTAGACACATTAAGAGCATCAAGAAAATTGAGTGAAATTGAGAAAAACATGAAGGGTTGAATTTATAGTTACAAGTATAAAAGTAGAGAACCATTAATCTAGACCTTCAGTAGAAACAAAGAGTGATTTTAGAGAAAAATACTCACCAATGGAAGCTTCTAGATTTTCATCAAAAAGAGACCAGCATCTTATTAGACAAAGAACCTATGGGTTGAGTAGTGGGGCTAACCTTTCCCTCAAACATGAAATAATAGAATTAAATTATTTTTCCCCTACTCTAGTAAAATAAAAGGCACCCAACACCAAAAAAACATCTAAGGGTGATTGCAGGGACCAAACATTACTCACCAACTTTATAGACAATCTCTTCAACTCAAAGTTGGATAAGAACCCCAAGAGTCTAAGAGAGGGTGCTTATGCCTGAATGCTCATAAGGGTCATCAAAAATGACTATGAATCATTTAGATATAGGTTATGGGAATACACACTAACACATTTAAGGGTAAAAATTGATGTAGATAACATCAGGGAGATTATTCAGCTTGCCAATGATCAAGAGCCCAAGATATATAGCATAGATAACCTAAAAATTATTTGGGATTCCTAGGTTTGAGAAAAAGGAGACTTCCTCATATTTCTCCTCAAAAGTGAAATCATAGAGATGCCTCCTATGCCCATTTCCCTCAAGAAGTTTCCCACATAGTATCTAAGAGATACTCTATCCATATTGGCCTTTATCTTTGAAATCGATTCTAATGACAAAGTCAAAGACTTCCAGTTGGGGGCACTCTTCATCATAACCTCGACATAGAAGGGAAAAGCTTTTAGGTTGGATTTTTCAACATCCATCATTGCCTCCACAAGAGATGAGATATATAATTTTTAAATAGTGGGTACCTTCTAGTACTCATCCTTCTACATCTAATTCTATTTTAGCATCCCCAATTATTCTATAAATACCTCAAGCTTAACTACTCTAAAATAGATGTCTTCCTAAATATGGTAAACTTGGTCACTATATGGACCCATATCCTGTCTATCACTAGGGACTACTATAAGTTTTTAGATATGTTTATGAATCTAGTTATCATCAACCTCAACACAAAGCCCCTTACATTTAGAATGACTGAAGTGTAGCTGGCATTTCTCATTAAGAGTAAGGTCCCATTTGATTGGTTGTAAGGATCCCACTTCTCATTCCTTTGAGTGCATAGTTTCTAGGGAAAACCCTTCCAACTCTTACACATGCTAATAGACTAGACTCTAGCCTTAGAGTATGACCATAAAATCTACATGGTAGATTTCATATATGGGATAGGGAAGAAGAAGAAGAAATGCCTATATGATGTTCCCTTCATAAAAGGAGGCATTAAAATGTGGAAAAGGAACCAAGAATGCCTACTCACATCCAAGTTGGTGGAACTTGGATTGGACCTAATAGATGATAGATGAAACTATTATCCAATCAGATACATAGAAAACTTGAAGACTATTAGTGGCCCTAGGCATCAAGCCTGAACTTACTTGGAGAAAAATAAGTTACTCTTGGAAGACATTCCCCAAAATTATGTAGACCTAGCTCATATCTCATTAGACACCATCAAACCATGGGAGTATTTATCTAAGAATGTCTAGGATCATAACCCAACCAAAATATTATCAAAGGTGATGAATAAGTAGCTCACATACTTAGGATGGAGCAAAGAGAAAAAGTCTACCTTTACAAAATATAGGTATGAGATCAACCTACCCTATATCAGGCTCACTGAGGAAGACAAATATGGAATATTTGATAAGATTTAAGATGAGCATCATCAGGAGGAATGATTAGCATAGGAAGAATCCTCCCCTAAAATAATGAGAGGAGAAGTAGAAGAAGAGGAAGATAATCCTAGGTTTGTAACAAGAGTCATGCCACTGTAGAAAGAGGTTGATGTCTTAGAGGTTAAAAATATTTCCTCATGGACATATCCCCTATACTCATGCTCCACATCTTCATAACAATAACAGTCTTCTTTTGGGTACAAAGTGATTGGTTCATCCTAGTACGAGTAGTACAAGGTACCCAAATCTAACCCTACACTTGAGCTTGTGCAAAATAAAATTTACTTCTCAATTCCCACCTTTCCACCTCAACCTCTCTCATCACCTCCATAGTTCTAGCCACCATCTTACCTTAGGTTACAACAACATTTACTACTTAATCAAGCACCACCTTGGCCCCTCTCTCATCTTCTTCTACCCAATCCTCCACTGAGATCACATCACTTTCCTCCATGGTTTCTATTTCTTTTTACATGTCTTTCCTCACCCTATCACCTTCAACTTTAACATCATCCTCCATCATGGTAAAATCACCATTCCCCTCACTTCATAGGCTCCTATCATTCTCCCCTTCCACCCTCAGCCTACATCCAACTTCTTTTGGAGGAATGGTTTCTATTGCTTTATAGCAATAAGTAACTATTCCATTTACATTACCACATGGAATCCCTTTTGTGGGGGAGAGCATTCAATGGATAGATTAATACTAGTAATAGGTAAACATAATAAGAGTGGCCTAAAAGGAAAAATGATAATAAAGAGAGGGAAGCAGGCTAAGGCCTATGCTAAAACTCACATGTGGTCATTTTATGACCCTACACAATAATCCCTTATAGTTGTTCATCTAACCCCCCAAGTAGTTAAGCCACAAGGATAGATGTATCTATGGGACTACGTTATTCAAGCTATGAGTCTCAAACTCAACTAGGCTAGGCCCATTGATGGAGTTGGGATGATGGAAGAGACACAAAATTTTGTTACCATGAACTACCTCAAGGTGACCCAACAACTAGAAAAGACCAAGCTAGAGCTTACAAGAGTGAAATCTACGATTGAATGCCTTAATGTTGAGGTTAAGGCCAAAGATGCAAAGCTTAATAAATCAAGGTCTGACCTATAGAGATACATCTCTAATTAGAGATTCTAAGTATAAATTAACCTATGAGTGGCTAGCCAAAATGAGCTGTAAGAGAAAGAGAATGAACTAGCTTGAGTCTGCAAGGAGATCTTCAATTTTTATCTATCATATTATTAATTGTAATAAAAAAATAGTAAGAATACTTGGTCAAGGACCAAAAATTTGAAAAAAATGAGGTAAATCTTGGAAATAGGTTCTTTAAAGAAATAAAATATTTCTCAATCATTGAGATAGAATTATAGGAAGTTATGAATGAAATCCTTTAATGTAGTCACCACTTATAGATAAAAACTATAGGTGTGTTCTTGAGGCCAAAATAAATTACCTTGTATGCAAAGGATCCCAATTCCATGATAGAAGTTATTTTAGCTCTGTCATCTTTTGTGATGGGTATTTGATGATAGCCACTAAATCCATCTATGAAAGAGTTGACTTCATGACCTACGACAGAATCTAAAACTTCATCTATGAAGGGAATTAGAAATGGATCATTCACACATGTGTCATTAAAAATTTGATAATCACCATATATTATAATCTCCCCTATTTTCCTAGGCTTCACTACCATGGGATTAATCTAGTCTACCTTTTCAATGGGATAAGTTATTTCTATGTCTTACATTCTATCTAGTCTAACCTTCACTTTCAACTTCATGTTTGGATTCAATTTGTATGGTCATTTAGTTATGATTTGCATAAATCCTTGAGTTCTATATGCATTTCACCTAGGGATGGATCTAATCCTTTGACCTCTAAAAATTTAGTGGGAAACACATCTTGATAATCTTGCACAAGTTACATAGCTTCTAAAATTTGAATTCAGTCCAATAGTCACCTATGTGTTTTAGTTTAGGAATCTCCTTGCTTCTAATGTTTTCCATGTGAATTTTAATAGGTTTCTAATAAATATTACACTTTTCCTCAACAACACATTCTTGTAGCATTAGTTTCCCTTCTTTTTCTAGAATTTATATGTTATGTAGCTTGTCTTCTTTAATGGGTTCCATGATTAGGTCCTTTAATGGTTCTACTAACCATTTAGGTTTAAACAAATTAGTTATATTGATATCACCATTAGTATCTGAATCTTCAATTTCCTCTTCTTCATCTTATATTTGGTGGAATAACTACATAAGATATTGTTCTTCCATTTTGGAAGCTTTATATCTTTGTAATGTTGTATTTAAATCACAAGCTATGTTTTATGCATAGTAGATTCCATCATGGTGCTTAAATATTCTATACACTGATGGCATAGGAAATATTTAATTTTTAGAAGTGCATTATGAAGTAGCAAACTCTCATCTTCAAAGACAAAACTCTATATGAAGTCGCTCTACACCTATGCTTAATGATTTATCTCTCTCATATGTTCTTGATGCATATATTGTGCTAATGGTAAAGGGGAAAGTGTGTAATGAAAGATATGAACCCAGTACTTTAGTGACACATGTTATTCATTCCATACCTCAACACATTTATGGATATATATTTTATGGTACTCACCTTATTGAAATAAATTTCAATTACTTTTGATGACTTACAGTAGTTAAAATTTTCTAATCATAAGTTTGTATGTATCATCCTAATCAAGCTAATTGTTTTTATGAATTTAACACCATGTCATTGTAAATCCCTTCAAATCATAATTTAAAGCACTTACCCACTTAATAATTTTAGGTACATGAACTTGTAAATGCAAAATTAATTGATTGATATCTTTATCGCATAGTAAGAAGGAAGTTGTCTCTCATGGGTGAAGAACATTCTCATAGGTTGGAGTTCATGATCACCACAAGCCTAGTTGAGTAGATGTGTATCTAAGTCTCCACTGATATACAAATTTTTTTACCATGGAAAAGTGCCTTCCCTAGTTAGCTCTATATAATTTTACATATGATCATCTACTTCATAGAGAAAATCAACTTCTAATTATGGGATTTAAAAAGCATGGACGCACAATCCTTTATGACAAATAGAGGTGAAAATGGCCCAGTAACTACTAATTTGGTCTTTCATTGTTCAAATGTATTCAATTATTAAGTTAGTAAAGACTATAAATGAGGTTTATTAATCTCATACAAGAGGTTTCACTCAACTATGCACATAGCTTTCATGTCCTCTTCAGAGTTTACCTTCATCTAGCTCATTTCTTGTGAAACATAAGGGGAGTCTAGTTTAGCTAGAATGATGTAGGTTTTATACACCTTATTCAAAGGAATGATGACAATATTATCTCCTTGATGCACCTCTAGTTGATTTTGAATAGTATTGATAGTCATCTAACCATCATATGTCCATTTCTTGTCAATCAACAAAATATAATGAGTTTTTATCTTCATATCAGTGAATTTAAAGTCACCTAACAACCTTAGTTTTATGATTTTGATCTCAACATCTTATAATCTACCAATGGGCTCAACTATTCCATAGTCTGTTAAGCTTAGAGTCACTGGGTTGTAACTTAGAACTAGCCATCCAATCACCTCCCATGTAGACCTAGGGATCAATTTGACCATGCTACCAAAATCAAAGATAACATTTTTAATTTCATCTATTTCAAATTTAATATTGATTTACACATCTACATCCCATGGCTTCTTTATTTTAACATACTAAACAAGATTTTATGTCTTCATTGTGCACACTCATGTAAATTATGTAGTAAGTTTGTGATGTTGTAAGAGATGTCTTCATTATGTAGTGTACTTAAAAGCTTTACTAAATTTGTTAGCATAATAAAAATTCCTTCCTATTGCATAATATGCACAATTTGACCATACATTTGGGAATCTATTGACGTAGTATCTCTTTTAGTAGTGTTTGGTGTTGAATATTTTTTAACATCTACGTAGCTTCATACATGAGCCCCTTTTCTATAGCTGGGTCTAGGTATTTGTCCTATTTTTCTTTCCAAGTTACCTAGTCCTGAGGCATTTTGAGAGGGGAAAATCCTCTCTACATGTTGGTGTCTTGTAATGGAATTTAGAAATGCATCCTCCTTAGGCTATGCATTCACCATGTTAACATTCCTAATGGTCTTTTCCTTTATTTTTTTTAAGACTGGACAGTCTTCTATCTCATGCTACTCATATATTCTACAATATGTGCAATAAGATTATCTTTGGGGATTCAAATGATAATTGTGTTGCACATGATTATACTTTCCACATAAGTAACAATGCAAATGAGGATATTGATAATTATTTCCTCTGCCACCTTGGTAAACTCCTTTGTATCCACCCCTAAATCCATCTCTATTTGATTGATAACCTCCTATATAACCTCCCTATTATCACATTGTATTCCAGTGCTAATGTTGCTAGGTATTATCCATAATTCCAAATTATTTTTGCGTAACTGGTGGGGTCTAACTAGTTAGTTTTTGTTGCATCATTATCAGAGTCTAATGTGTTGCATACTAGTATTAAGGTCATGATGGTGTCCAACTCGATGAAAGAGGGGTCTATTTGGCTAAACCTTGAGGCAAACTAGGAATCCATTACATACCTACTTGGTTTACATAACCCTTATCAACCTCTAGGCCTAGAATTGCCTACATCACTAAGGACACTTATTACACAGTGATGGAAAATACATTCTTTGTAATGTCTTCTTTGAGCTTTTGCAAAGCCCTAAAATTATTTTCATCATGATTATATGACCTATAAAAATTATAATACAAAATATATGGGCTTTTGAAATATTATTTTAGGAGATGAAACTACATTATTGTGTACCCTACCACTCTACATATTTCACAAAACTTTTATCTTGATCTTAGGACAATCATTCATATGATGTCCTTTTCCACACTCCATGCACCATATATTTAGTTTAGGTTTATCTACTTCATGAGATTTTTCCATCCTCTTCATAAAATCTTGCAATGTATTTTTAATCTTAGAACCCATTATGTGAGCTTCCCCATAATCTTCAATTTGTTCCACTCATAGAGCAGCAGTGCTAGCATATTTTTTAGTAGCATGTTGAGTCTGCACTATAGAAAATTTAAATCTATAATGTAGTTATTCAATAAACTATGTAGTTTTATCTTTATATTCTAAGGAAAATTCCACCTTATTAATAACATCAAAGAAATTAAGATCATAATTGAATATTGATTCTCCCAACTTCTACCTAATCTCATTTAGGTCTTGAATAGTATGATTTGTACATTTCTTTATCTTAAATTTTGTGATAAGCCATTCCTTAACCTATTGTATACTTGCATGCACAATTTATTTGTAGTACACAAACTCAAGTTCTATTTCATTGCATTCCCCTATTCACATGCACTTATTTATATCCTCATCAATAATACCTTTAGTTTTCCAAGTCATCTCACATGTTAATAAGTACTACTCAGGGTCCTTAGAGCCATCATATGTCACTAGGTTGATAAATGCTCCTACAACACCTATTTTATAAACTAGTGTCCAAGGTATATTTTAAGAATATATTAAAATGAGAGGTAGCATTTTGTGTGATCCTATTTAGACACTATGAATATTCACCTATGCACTATGAAAGTTAATCCATGCACTCTATTTTTTTATGTTACCTACTTTTCTCTGCTTGGTTTCAACAAACCCTATGGCCTTTAAATCCTTATGAATTAATGTTTTTTCAATTTTAGTACCCTAATGATGAAATTTTTATAAAAATATACCTTCCCAAATACTATCTACCTATTCTTTTAGTTTAAAAAAATTATACTAGAATATAAAAAATTAGGGTGCAGGGATGTATGCTCTCTTGGTGAATGATTCTTTCCTATGACTTCTTCTAAGCCTAAACCTATGATTACTCTACAAATTTGTTCTATTTTTTTATTAATAATTCATGTCCTTATGATAATACCCATTATTATAGCTATGCACTATGTTTATCATCTAATTGATCTACTTCTACACTATTATCACCTTTTTTTTAACATCTCTTGTTCCTCTTATTCTTCATCACTTCTTTCTTTCTATAAACATTCATATTATTCTTCCATATCATCTTTATTAGTCATTTGTTCTTCATATATTTCTTCTTGTTCATCACATCTTTCTACTTGTTCTCCATATATTTTACTACTACTCTTAACTCTACTCACAACTACCTAGGTATTCTTCTATTTATTCTATCTATTATGTTATCACAGCTCAAAATCTGAAACCATAATTTTCTTCTAACTCTTCTTCCCTTATGTCTCCATTATGGATTTAGTTTCAAGACTTATATTCTCATTTAATCATCAATTAACATCATGTCACACACACCCCCATATACCTAAAGTGAATACTCCATAGTGGCTAGAGTAGGCACCATAGCCTTGTCCACAACTAACATCTTCATAAGGATAGGTAGTCTCTATAAAAATTTCCATTCAATTCCTCCATTGAATAAGTCATTCATAACTTTGAAATATATATATATTTATACTACAAAATCAGTTATATATTCATCTAATGTAGTATCAACTCAATCATCTATTACTCTTGTCCAGTCAGTTTTTAATCTCTACAACCATTCTATCTTTTCTTCAGTCTAGATTATAATTTCTTATATTATTGGATTAAAAAAATAATATTCCAACCATTTTAACTAGTTAGATATAAATTCAAGCAACTCACACCAGAAAATTTCATATCTCTCTCCATAAATATGTTCTCGAATGATTTATTATATAGTAAGACTAGTCTATTTTGATTTTTTTTTTTGCAAAATTGCATATACTTTGGTCTATCCAGATCCTAATATCTCTTTATCCTAGTAACCATATTATCATAATTCCGTCCAAAAAAGAGTATCCATGCTCACCACACCATTGTTAACAGAGGTTCTTAAAACATCATAACATGCTAAGGATGAGGATAACTATGATATACTTTATGTGCACATAATAATGTATTGTATTAATATAGGAGTTTAGATAAAATAAATATATTAAGAATTAATTATCCTATGTCATTTAGGAATTAATAACTACCAGTGTTTCATAAACAAAAATAAAGCATTTAGATTAACTAGATAGAAAGTAACCAAAACATTACACATGAGAATGCATGCAACGAACATAATAAGAAATCACATAGGTAACCATAACTATATGAATCTATATTGATCTCTTAAAAAGTGGAACCCTTTTCTTCTTAAAAAAAATGATATACAGACATTTCTAATCTATGACTATTCATCTTCTTTTTGTACTTGGCACCAAATTAGTAGAGTCTATTCATATTCTAGCCTATTACAAGTCATGGAGATAAGACAAAATAGACTATACAATGATAAAATGAGTACATAATGAATGAATATCAGAAACATATCTTGCATATCTTTACAATATAAATTATTCTACTAACATACATAGGTGCATGCTATATACAAACAAATAGAGTGAAGGCATATAAGCATATGTAGATGATAATTTTAAAGACACTCTACCACCCCTTCAAATTCAGACATATAGATGATATCCTCAATTGTATGTCATATGGGAAGAAGTTTATTTTATCGACATGATTGTATTAACTTTGGGATTTTTAATGAATAATAAATTTCCATAAGGGGTTAATAAACACACTCATATTATTCACAAACAAGGGACTGGTCATTGAGTGAGTTCTACCCAACTGCTACTACAATGGATAACTCAAGTTATCACCTTTGATTCTAGTAATATTTTTCCTTCATGAATAAAACCTCCCATATAATGTGGACTCTACTTTTAATCTATTTCAAGGCAAATTAAAATTGAAGAAAATTTATTAACAATATATGGGTTAAACATGATGGATATAGGTGTGGAATATCCAATGAAAGTAGATGAATTCAACAATCAATATGTCTTCTAAATTGAGTGGTGTCAAATAATTTTTCAAGTATATTTAATCCAAAATGAAATCATATAGGTATAATTAGTGTTTAAAGTATGAGATGAAAAATAGGAAGTGGTCTACCAATACAAATAGTGTAATGAATGCTCTATAAATATTTGTTTGGTTTCTCTAAAATAATTGTAAATGTTCAATAAATTAATATGGATAATAAATGACAAATGCTTTTTAAGGGTTTATATATGTAAATAAATGTACTAATATGCATGTGTATTTATAGATAAATTGAATTTAAATGGGAAACCTCTTGGTGTGCAAATTGAGATTAAATATTGGAAAAATAAATAAGATGGCCATATGACATAGGTGGGAACCCTATCAAACCAAGACCACCAAAAATCCTATAAACATATTATGTTTTTAGGGAACCAACATAAGACCACAAAAATAAGAGAGAAAAAAAGGAGATATAACAAAACATAGTGAAACACACCCAAGTACCTTAGATTAATACAATTTAAGGATTAATAAATCATTATAAATATCCTCCTCATTCATTCATTTATTCATCACACACACACACACACACACACACACACACACACACACACACACACACACACACACACACACACACACACACACACACACACACACACACACACACACACACACACACACACACACACAAGCACACTCACACACACACACACACACACACACACACACACACACACACACACACACACACACACACACACACACACACACACACACACACACACACACACACACAAGCACACTCACACACACACACACAAACACACACACACACACACACACACACACACACACACACACACACACACACACACACACACACACACACACACACACACACACACACACACACACACACACACACACACACACACACACACACACACACACACACACACACACATGCGCGCGCGCGTGCACACACACACACACACACACACACACACACACACACACACACACACACACACACACACACACACACACACACTTACACTTTTTGAAGTTATTTTCTAAGAAATAAGTGGGCAGAGGTGACGATTAATGTGTGAAGTTAACATTTATAATTTCCATCCTCCCACCTTTCAAATAAATAAATAAAGACTTTGATAACAACTCTTAACAAGGATAAGTATGACTATTGGTATCTTTGAGGTGATGAGTTGGATGCATGATGGTGAATGATTGATAGGTGTCAAATAATCATGAAATAGTACAAACTTAGTGATAATAATACTAATAATACCATAATTACCCTAGAATCTACCATTGAAATAACTTCTCTCTTAGCTTATGCCATGATATTTTGGCATTGATTTTCATAAATCTTAGGTCCATATTCATTGAATTAGAGAAGATAGGAAACCTAAAAGTTTGTCTGTATACATCAATTAAAAGATATGCATACAACTTATGCACATACATGTTTTATAAAAGTTGGTGTCTATTTATTTTCTATTCTCTCAAAATGTTTATGGTTAAGGACAATGGTGATCATCATATTGTTTTCACATCTTACTTTTTCAATAATGTAATCAAGGAGAATATCAATCTAAAAGTAGAGGTGGTTGAGGGTGAAATGAGTACGACCATGTCACCATTCCCTATGGATTTGAGATAATTATGTGAAGAGATTTTCAAAAATATTCAAAGAAGGTTGGACCTAACTAGATTTTAGTGATAATTAAAGCTCTGATAAAGACTCATTCTTTGTTGGATACAACATCCTTCAACCAAATTAATGCTTTAACCAATTCAAAAAAAATTTAGGGTAAGATTCAAATAGGTGGTAGGAAAAGACCAAATAAAAAAGTGATTATTAACCATCATGGTAAATATCAAATGCAATTGATTGTTACTAACCTAATCCATGTGAGGGAAAAATACACTTCATGCTTTTTAATTTGAGGAAAAATAACCATCCTAAGTTTTAATTCTACTTCTCCTTTATTTAGTATTTATTATTTTGTTTTTCCTTCTTGATCTCAATCCTTATCCATGCCATGACATAGGTTTTCATGCTCAAGTCAATGAAAATTATGCATCTAAACTCTCAAAGTTGAGAAAAAATATCTTTAAACCTAGTTAAACAACTCTTGTATAAGTTTTCCTCCAATCTTATATCATTGTGAAATTCAATTATGAGTTTCATAATAATAAAGTCAATTTTTTTTTCACTTCACTCTTCTAAAATTAAATACTAAATATTCACACGTGTCTAAAAAAAAAATCCCAATTTTGATTTTAGATAAATCAATTCAATCCTACCTATCAGTCCCAACCACGTTGATCAATTCAAAATTAATATGTGCATTGGTTAGAAGGGTTAATATGTATTTAGACAAAAAAAGACTTAATATGTATCCATGAAAATGCCTCTAATATAATTTAAAAAATCACAACAATTTTAAAAACATAAAATAAAATAAATACCACATTAAAAATAATGTTCAACACTATCATATATTAAAAACAAATCACATCAATTTTTTAAAAATAAAATAAAATAAATACCACATTTAAAATAATATTAAGAGTCTCATGTATTTAAGCATGTTTTGTCAAAGATAAATCCCAATAATTAAAAATAAATAAAAATAAATACCCTACCCAAAATAAGGTTCAATACTATCATGTATTCAGGCATCCTTTGTTTTGATAAATTCATTTTTCTACAAATTTTAATGTAATGCTTCCTTCTTTCATTATTATGCACATTCATTGTTGTGATACAAAGAGGCATTTTTTAATAATCCATATTTTAATTTGAATAAATGTAAAGCAAACCAAATTCACAACTGTTAATGTTGAATTTGCAATAGACATGGCAAAACCTTTCCCATTTTTGACACCCTAATCACCCACCATTACTACATACTCTACTTTTCCTATTTTTTATATTTAGTAAAATAAATTTAAAGTATAAGAATGGGTAAGTTCACTGAGTTGGGGGATAATTTGTTGAAATTTTACATAATGTGACTGTATTAATAAATAAAATGATCATGTTATTTAATTAACATGATCATGTTATTTAATTAACATGTTCATTTTATCACAGTAATTAATGAGCCATAATGTGATCATGTTAATGTATAACATGATCACATTAATAGATAATGTGATTGCATTAATATATAATGTGATCATTTTATTGTAAAAAAATGTGATCACGTTACTATTATTTTACATAGTTGAACTTGAATGGAGTGAATGTTGGTTAACATGTAACATGATCACATTATTAATAACATGATTATGTTCTTGGTATTTTTCATATAAAAATATGTGGGAGTCACACATGCAACTATGTCTAGAAGATTATATTTACTATTCTAAATGTTAAGTATAACAAATTTTCTTATACTTTAAATTTATTTTAATAAATACAAAAAATTAGGTTCACTCACCATCTGATAGAGTTGGTCTTATAGATATACACCTTATTATGTGGAAAATAGTTTTTCAAAATCTAATCAGGTTAGTACTTTGGCATTTTTAGGGTATAAGTATTAAACCTAGGGATTTTAGGACATAATTTTTGCAATTTTTGTCCATTTTTCGTAAACATATAGTCATTTTCTAGGTTTTAATGCCTTTTGGATTGATTGTTTGCATTTATAGGAGTCTTAGGTCTATAAAAATTGAAGTTTGTAAACCACTCACTTTTAAATTGATGTATAGTGGTGTGATTAGGGTAACATAGGTCATATTGATGACCCACACACATCAAATGAACACTTTGTGTTAATTTCACTTGTTCATCATCCCTCCCTCATCCCTAATCACTTCCTACTCATTCCTCATCACCCTAATCACTCTCTCATCATTCTTCATTGTCCCTAATCACTCCTTCATTAAACCTCACTATCCCTAGTCATATATAATCAGTACTTCATCATCCCTAATTAATCCCTCATTGACCCTCATTATCCCTTATCATCCCTAATCACTCACTCCTCATCCCTCATCATCCCTAATCATTCCCTCAATAACCCTAAGCATCATGCATCATCTTTAATCAATCCCTCATCATTCTTAATCACTACCTCATTGGCTCTCACCATCCCTCATCATCCCTAATCACTCCCTTATTGCCTCTTACCATCCCTAATCATCATTTAATCATCCCTAATCACTCCCTCCTCATCCCTCATCATCCTTAATCATTCTCTAATTGACCCTCACTATCCCTCATCATCCCAAATCACTACTTCATCATAATTCATCATCTCTAATCACTCATTATTCATCCCCCATTACCTTTAATCACTCCCTCATTAATCCTCACCATCCTTCATATTCCCTAATGACTACATCCTCCCTAATAGCCCCCTCATTGACCATCTCTACTCAATTCCTCCTCATCCATGCTCATCCTTAATCACTCCATCTAATACCTTGATGGTGGTATTTTATTGGGGTTTTTAAATGTTAGGAGTTATAAGTGGAAAGTTGAGTGTTAGCATAAAATATAAGACATACTGATCAAAATGATGTGGAATAAAATTTGAAACATAAATATTTAACACCTATGATAAAATATGGGATTATTAGAAATGATGTAATTCAAAATTGAAAATATGCTAGAAAAAGATGATTAATTAAAACCACCATAGATCCAAAAATGGGTATTAAATAGATGATAATCACCAAGATATGTGATTTCATAAAACCAATCAATTTATTTCCATATGAGGACATTTTATGAACTAAATAATTACATTAAAGGCCTTATATTTTTATGTATATTGATTAATTAATCATACCAAAGAGTGTAAAATAATTTTTGAATGATTAGAACAAGTAGTCAAAGACTGGAATGTGGTGCTTAATTCATAAATTCAATGTTCAATCTAATGAAGAGTGTTACACTATGAGTTCTCTACTTGCACATCTCAAGAAGTGGGTACAGTTTACATAGAATTATAGAAATATAATAAGATAATAGATTATGAACCCAATGATATGGTCAATACTAAAAATATCTCTACTTCCCCCAATAATATATTATATGAATTAAAAATATTTTTTTATTAATAAATATAGATCAATGATGAGATAATACACTTCATCATTCCAATGGAAGTTAGAAGAATTTTAAATTTATACTAAAACATATTTTCAAAAATTTAACTTTAAATTTATACATCATCCATATCCATAAGCTAGTGTAGGCCTTGAGAAATGGATCACCTAGTAGTGTCACTTGGTGTAAAAAATCAAAATTTTAAAATATGTAATCCTTTGTGACATCTCACCATTAGATGTGTGTGATGTTTTACATGTGGTCAACCATATATTTACCATTATGCCTTTTATGTTAACTCATGTAATGAATTCATTTATTTCAAGATGTTGAACAACATCCTCAGGACCTTTACCTATATCATTATTTTAATCTACCTTGATGATATCTTAGTCTTTAGAAAACATGGGATGAACATCTACACCATGCTAAAATAGTGTTTTTCATTTTGAAAAAACATATTTTTATTATAACATGAATAAATGTTCATTTTTCATGCAAGAGATAAAATATTTAGGACAAAACACACATACAAGGATTTCATGTGTGAACCTAACCAAGATTCAAGTCATACAAAAATGGGAAATAAAATTGCATCTAATTCAAATATTCTCAGAATTATAAAATTATACAATATATTTGTGTTTAAGTTTTATCTTTTGAATCAAAATACCAAAGGTGGAATTGAATAAAGTTTCATCTAGTCAACTACATAAATAATATAATTTGATGTACTAAATTTTAGACTCTATTTTGTGTTATTACTTATGTTAATTGACTATAAATTTGGAATAACATCCAATTCATCTAGTAATAAAATTAACTATCACAAATGGGTATTAACAACACAAGTCCTATAAAAGAGTTAATTTCTATTATAATGGATTAAAAAATATATGATTAGAATCAAAGATATCTTTAAAGTATATACTTATATTAGATGATGAGGGAGTGATTATGAATGGTGAGATCAATGATGGAGTAATGAGGGATGGTGTGGGATGGTGGGGTCAATGAGGGATTGATTAGTGATGATGATGGATGAAGAAATATTGATTAGGAATTATGAGGGATGAGGAGGGAGTGATTAGGGATGGTGATAATAAATGAAGGAGTGATTAGGGATGAAAATTTTGAGTGATTATAGATTATGAGAGATAATGAAGGTCAATAAAGGAGTGGTTAGGTATGAGGAGGGAGTGAATAGGGATGAGGAAGAGACTAGGGATGATGAGTAATGAGGAAAGAGTGATTATAGACCATGAAGGATATGGAAGGAGTGATTAGGGATGATGAGTAATAGTGAGGGTTAATGAAA
The DNA here is from genome assembly GCA_037957365.1 of Torreya grandis. Taxonomy (NCBI): domain Eukaryota; kingdom Viridiplantae; phylum Streptophyta; class Pinopsida; order Cupressales; family Taxaceae; genus Torreya; species Torreya grandis. The sequence goes on from JARHVA010005726.1 coordinate 224,219, forward strand.
GAGTGATTATGGATGATAAGGGAGTGATTAGAGATGACTAGGGATAATGAGGGTCAATGAAAAAGTGATTAAGGACAATGAGGAATGACATGGGAGAGTGATTAGGGGTAATGAAGGATGATTAAGAAGTGATCAAAGATAAGGGAGGGATGATTAATAAATGAAATTAACATAAAGTGGTCATTTAATGTGTGTAAGACATCAATATGACTTACACTACCCCAATCACATCACTTTCAATCAAGTGCAAAGTGAGTAGTTTTCAAACTTCAATTTTGACAAACCTAGGACTCCTATAAATGTAAGGAATCAATTTAGAAGGAAAAAAACCTAAAAATGACTATATGTTTACCAAAATTGGACATCAATTACAAAATTTATGTACTAAAATCCCTAGGTTTAATACCTAGACCCTAAAAATGTCTAAGTAGTGACCAGATTGAATTTTGAAAAACTATGTTCCACATCATAAGGCACAAATCTATGAGACCAACTCTATCAGATGATAAGTGGCCCTAATTTATTATGGATGATGAGGTATGATGAGGGATGCTGAGTGAATGATTAGGAATGATGAGGGATAGTGAGTGTTAATGAGGGAGTAATCAGGGATGATGAAGGACTGATTAGAGATGGCTAAGGATAGTAAGGTTCAATGAGGGAGTGATTAAGGATAATTAATAGTGATGAGAGAGTGATTAGGGGTGATGAGACATGAATAAGAAGTGATCAAGGATGAGGGAGGGATGATGAACAAGTGAAATTAATAGAGTGGTTATTTC
>JARHVA010005726.1:230000-355000 GCA_037957365.1 Torreya grandis
TAAATGTAAAGAAAATTGACTTCACAACTACCAATGTTGAATTTTCAAGACATGGAAAAACCTTTCCCATTTTTGACACCCTAATCACACACCATTACTACATCCCCTGGTTTTCTAATATTACATCAATTTTCATTTATTCAACTAGATATTTCAATGGATTTCACTTCAGGTTTAGGCTCAAGCTGCTTGGGCATGGTGACTATGAGAAATCCATTTTCTATGGTAGCTTTCACTTCTTCCACTTTAGCATTCTTGAGTAGCCCAAATTGTTGTAGGAAATTGCGTCATGAGCATTTCATGTGGTGATATTTTTCATTCTTTTGCTCCTCTTCTTTACTGCATTCTTCACTTATCTGAAGAATCCATCCATCCTCCACTTCTATTTTCACCTCCTCCTTTTTTAATCCTAAAAAATCAAGCATGTTCCATTACTATAAAATTCTCTAAATAATAGGGAATTATAATTAGATGATAGGAGAGATTAAATGATTGCTAAGAACAAAGAATACCAGGAAGGTCATCCTTGAAAATATGAGCTTCAAGGGTTTCCTTATAGTCAATCTATGTATTCACTATAATGGTTGCATCCCTTGAAAATTTTATTGAGGAATTAAATACTTGAAAAGGATCCCACAAATCTAGTGAAAATAGATCGAACACATTGGAGGATTTTCCTACCAAAAAATCTTAGAATGATCAACATTTTGGAAGAACTCACAAAAAAAGGCACTGCAAACTGAACCTTGAACTTAATTTTTTTTAATTTTTGATGGGCATATAATTGTAAAATGAGTGATTTATAATACCATAGTTGTAGTAGAGGTTGATTTAATTTTGGAGGCTTCCAAACACCTTTGGTCACTAAAGGGATAGATTTTCCAGTGGTGTCTAATGTATCAATTTTACTAATCTTACGGCACGAGGATGAGGGCATACAATGGAACTCTCACCTCCTTTTTTTATTTTTTATTTTTAATTTTAAAGACCAAAGATTCACTTATCCCCTAGATTGATTATTGTTCATTTGTCATGGTGTGGGGATTTTGTATTTAATCCAATAAGTTTTTAGTGAGCTAAACAATTTTACTCATAAATCTATATTTTTTAATAATTTTTTTTTTAATAATATAATATATTATATTATATTATTTAGTTATTATTAAAATGATTCATTATTATATATAAGGATAATGTATTTCTACATTAAAACTTTTATTATGTAAGTATTTTTATTTTTATTTTTGGTTGAAAATAACTTTGTTGTTATCACGGTAAGAATGATCTAATGAGAAGATTCACAATTATGGCCACCACTTAAACCTTCTCTTCTATGCTCTATTTTTCCTTATAAAACAAGGTTTTTTTTAAAATATTTATTATGATCCTATGCTCTTTGTTACCATCCTCTACTCTCTATTACCATTTATGTTTGAGAGGTTGAGGTTTTCCCTCACTCTAACCCTTATTAGGATAGGGATGTCGAAGGAAACTATTTATATAGGTGCCTCTTTCCACCCTTCATCAAGTGAGTGATTAAAGGCCCTCATGAAAATAATTTATTTTTTTCTTAGAAGGCCAAGCTATATATAATCTAGATAGGGCCCTCACATCTAAATCTACAATTATCTAGAGACATTGAGGGCATATATAGAAAGGCCCTTGCATTAACCCCTAATATTATAGGGACATTGAGGACATAGATAAAGGAATTACCTCATGATGGCACTTGTTTCAATAAGGAGAGGTTACAATAATTTTTAAAAAAAAAATTAAGTGCCTTATCAAGCACCTTGGTTTAGTATATTGGCACAGACTTATATTTACAAGTTAATTATTATAAGTTTAAGTTTGATAAATGGGTGAATTGCATGTTTAATACTAACCAAATTTTAAACTTAAAATTACAAGTTTTATCTTATCAAGCACACCACTTTGGTGTGGTGATTGATAAATTGTGCCTAGTCCAAGCTTTACAACTCAATTTGGTGAGGTAGCTAAGTGTATCTCAATGTTGGTATGTTTAAATGTCAGTATGCATGTGAGTTCAATTGAAGAATTGTTTTAGAGTTGAAAGTATTTTGGGTAACACAAAATTGACATGATGTCTTTGAATAATGCGAATCCAAAATATTTAGTTGGCAAGGCATTCCATGAGGAATAAAAATATTTATAAAATTATGTTAGGGATGTGGAATTCATGAATGTGTTCCCCTTGATCAAGGGTGTATATCCCTACACAAATTTTTTCTTTGATGAGTTGAAGGATATATAATCATAGAAGTGTTGGTGAACATGTAAAACTATAGATGATATTTTATGATTATGTAACACCTCAGTCTTGTAAACTTGGTAAACTTAGACCATGGTTTTTCCTCTTAGTTCTACATGTCTTACTTTCACAAACCTCTTGCTTTATCTTATGCTCCTTGGCCTATCTCTTAGTTTGAATAGCCTTATATTAATGACACAAACATTCCATCTTATAGAAGTATACATGGGGCATGTTCATTTTTTTGGTAAATAAAAAGTACATAATGGTAAAACTTAAAAATAAATAAGATAATGAGAGATCATAGATGGAGTTTTATTATGTGGTTTTTGCGCACTACATGGAAAGAGAATTATCAAGATTATAAGTTTAATCCCATGGGAAACTATGGACATGGAAAAGTTAACAAGGATAAAAACTATATAAGGAAAGGTTTCATCATAGTTGGAAATAATGTGACCAATAAAGTTGAATACTTTGAAGAAGATAGTTTTGAGTTAAAACCCATGTAGGAATTTGTGATGAATGAAGTAAAGTGTTCATTAACACATAAATTAAATCCTAAATACCTTTAAATTACATGGATGAATGTGCCACCTACATGATAAAATATTTATAAGCGTGTTTTGAATAACATGGATGTGAAGAAAATAAATAGGATAAAGGATCATATAGATATGAAGAGTAAATGTAATGCATGAGAGATTGAAAATATCTAGTTAAATGAGGAACATGATATATCAAAGTCTAAATCCAATGAAAAATATATTGGAGAGGATATTATCTCAAATTATATTAATAATACACCACTTATAGGGAGGTACACCATGTAAGCCCCAAAAAAACTTAAGAGAAGGAGGAAGTGAATAAGAAGAAGAAGATTGTAAGAGAACCACTGAAAACTAATTCTAAGGAACCTAAGAAGACCAGGGGGAAAATGTGTATGGAAAAAATCACATCTTAGAGTGAGAAGGAGGATACAAAAAATATTTTGGATTCATTCCCATTGAATAAAATTGAGATTGATATGTTGTTAGAGGGTGAAGAATAATAAAAAAATGGGTGAAGAAGATGCAAATGAACCAATTAAGAAATTTTAAGGATTGTTGGATAATGATGGTGCAAATAAATTTTTTCACATGCTAACATAGGTAAAAATGGAAGTATATCTTGAATATTTTTCAAATAATATCAATTATAAAAGTGAAATGTGCACATCACAGAAGAATGTTGGGGTTTTTGCAACTTACTGTAGATGTGGTGCATTGTAGTTTGGAGATGGAAGAAGAGATTAAATTTTTGGAAAGGGACTCAATGAAGACTCAGATAAAGTGAATAAATATATGAAGGAGATTTCAAATGGTGGTAAAAATTAACAATATGATCATAATAAACTAAAAATAAAGATCATGGTTTTTGGAAAATTAAACTAAGCTAGGGATGGAGATAATTAAGAAACTTAATAAAAATTTGTGTATATTTTTATGTGAGATTATAATAGTTATAAATTTAATAAATTGAGAGGAATATTTGATTTAAAAAATGGAATAAGTAGGTTGAATAGTTACAAGAAGTTCTCAAATAATTAGAGAACACAACAGTGATCACAATACATGTATTCAAGGAACTGGGGGAAACCTCAAACTACATCAATGTGAAACTAAATAATGAGGACTAAAATAATAATAACTTGAATTGTTTTATGGTATTAGATATGAATGTTATATAAATACAAAGGAAAATGAGTGAGTTCAATATTTGCCAAACTATGGTAAAGAATAAATGTATGGATTTGGATGACAATTTGATAAAATTATATGGTGAAGCATTGAATTCAAGGCACACCAAGAGGTATTTTTAATCCAATTTAAGAATTAGTAAATTTATAAAATATTACTCAAAAATTTGGATTAAATTATATATGTGTAGTTTATGCATGATAATAATCAACATGTCAATTGGGTTGTTTATCAAGCAATGATTCCATGGAAAAAAAACAAGGAAATAATTTCTAAAAACTTCACAAGAGCAACCCTGAAGGAACTATAAATAATTTTATGAGGAAATAAAAATATAGTAATGGGGAATGTTTACCCTTTTATTCACTAAAATTAACATTTAATTCTTAAAAAAATGCACTTATGACCATCCTTTTACATGCACTTAGCTCATTCTCAATTCTATAGTTCTGATTTGTTATTCCTCTACTTCTATGCAAATAATATCTATCCTTAATAAATTAGGATACTTTATATTCTTATTCCTCATTCCAAGTAGCATAAAATCACTAATATATTTATCCAAACTTCTATTTTAAGTGTTTCTAATCCTTAGATAAGGCCACTCCTTCAGGACTATCCTACTCATTGGTAGTGTCTGAATGCATCAGTGATGTCCTCCAACCAAAAAATGGTTAATTGTTAAAATTTAAATACACCTAATGGTTCATCCCACACATTTTTAAAGTCCCATTTTATTAAATTCATAAAATAACACTTCATAAGCTGAATTTATATCATTTTTAGAGGATCCAGTCCCTTTTAAAAGTTTCTAAATTTATTTTAACTGGACATCTAGAGGAAAATATCTGTTCTTCCCAATTATAAGTCCATATAGCCCAATATCCTTGAGTTAATTTTGAATATACATAAAATGTCACAAGTCATTGTTGAAGCACATAATTACACTAGCATTACACCAACATATAACATTACACCAATATTTCACACCCACCACCAGAGCATGTGAGAGTTATATGGAGTCTGATCTCTCTTCAGAGTATTGGTATGTAGGAAATGCTCAATATAAGTTATGTTGAGGTCAATTTTTTTTATCCATTAACCCATTTTATTATTTACTTTATTTAATCCTCATGCTCTATTGAGTTACGGTTCAAAGTGAATAATAAGGAATATAATGGCTTCCACAATGAATCAAAAAAATCTGATCATGCACACATGATCTACATGTGAAATCACACTAATATAAATTAATTTAGAGATCTAAAACATTATTGGATTCTAGTGAACCTTATAAATTACATCACATGTAGACATCATCTAATTAGTGTGGCCTTGTCCTAGGTAGATGTGAAGCCATGTTCATGATTTAAAGTGACTTCACATAACCATAAAAATAATTTCATAGTATCATTCATATCCCTACATACCTAATTTCCAACTAAGTTATTTATCTTTGGTAATTTTAATTTTTTACATACTTCCAAAAAATAGTAAGTTTCAAATTAGCTTATGTGATTTATGCCATATTTTATTTAGTCTAATTTTACATAGCTATTTGTCATAATTAGGATTTAATATCTATTTATCCTAATTTTTAATTTAAAAACCCCTTAAATTTTGATATTAAAGGTAGCCAAAAATAGTGATAAGTATGAAGGAGTGCATATGAGACACTTATTCAAGCTATGTAATCTTTAAAATTCTTAGAATAAAAGATGTGAAATATGATTTTAATGCACATGAAAGATAATGTGTGATTCACAATTTGGAAAAAAACACAATTTGAAAGATTCATTGTCAGGTTAGAAAGAAACACAAAATGGATCATAATGAATCATAGATCCAAAATGTATCAAGAACCAAGGAAATGATCATGTAAATGGGTCAGAATAAAGATTTGAAAAAATAATGCTCTTTAATATGTGTATATAGTTGGAAAAAATTAATGGGATATATAGTTCAAAGTTCAATCAACACTAGTTGTAAGGGGCCAAGGGAATCTAATAAACCTATTATTATGACCCTCGATATCTCATTTGAAACATCCTATAATGTTACATGTTTGAGTTAGAAAGTTTATATGTTTTGATGGCCTAACTAAAATTAAATATCAAGCTAAATTTTACAATTTAAAATAATTATCAAATAATATTATAATATATGTTTATGCTTTATAGTTTTAATGCTTACTAGAATTGCCATAATTGATATTGGGTACGTGGATGACATAATATGCATGTAAATACTTAGTATATAATGAATAAGAAGTGATGCATATAATATGATGTGTTGTTAAGTTTACTTAAGTGGTTTCTAGAGTTTGAATGAGTCTTTTTTTATACAAGTTTATTATCTTCATGTTTCTCTTTATATAAAAGGGATTCTCGGTGTTCTCTTGTTGAACGTTAGGTGAAAAATTAATTATCTTAGCTTAAGTGATTTATTACCATTATGAGTTTGAATGTCATTCTATTTTTTTTGAATGATATAGGTTGTGCAAGGCTAATGGGATCAATAAAAAACACAATAGCTAAGTTGGGAAAAGATAAATCCTAATAAATTTCTTCATGCCAAACCAAGTATGCACTTATTAGAGTTTAATCTTACTTCATAGACTTCCAAAAAAAATCATAACATTTAAATTATTTTTAAAAAGTCTTTGACATGATTTTAACTCTTATTTTATTTTCTAAATATATAATCAACATATTCCTCTATAAAGTTATGCATGTAGAAATGAAATATATGTGTCACAACCCTTTGATAAGTTGCACCATCATTTTTAAGATTGATATGCATGACAACGTAGGAAAATGTAACCCAAAGAGTGGTGAAGGTAATATTATAATATTCAAAATGATTCATACTATTTTGATTGTAACTCAAGATTAAATTCATAAAGGATATCATCTCATACTCAACAGTTGAATAAAAAATAATATCAATGTTGGGTAATGGTAAATCATTCTTGTGACTTTATTTATTAAATTCTATAAATTATAAACATGTCCTAATACATCTATCAAGTTACATAACTGAGATAATGTTATAAATGTACAATGATTAATCAATAGGTCATATAGAACCCACATTTAATAACTTTAGGATTTCATCTTTAACAAACTAAAAAAATAGGATGAATATTTATAATATTGTTCATAATTATTTAGGCATCATAATGGATAACTAGATTATGAACCATAATATATGGATCAATACCAAGTATGTCATAATAATACCAAATAAATAACTCATGAAACTCATGTAGTATCGTGTTATGGTCTTTATCTTTCTAAGTTGTCATTAATGCACTCAGTAATAAAATATTAAGATATTATTAATTACCATAATTAAATTCTATTATTTATTCATTCAATATGTTTAATGCTATTTTTTATTTAATAATGAAATATAATAACATCAAGCTATTTAAAGTTGATATGCGTGTGTGTACACGCGCGTGCACACACACACACATGCACGCACGCACTCATGCATGCACACACACACGCACGCACACGCACGCATGCATGAACGCACACGTGCATGCATGCACGCGCGCGTGCGTGCGCGCGCGCGCGCGCGCACACACACACACACACACACACACACACACACACACACACACACACACACTTAATGTACAATATAGTACTTTAAAAAAAGTGAAATGAGTTATAAATACTAAATTTACAATTACATATGTAAATCTAGCTCAAACTAAATTTATGTTGACTATGTGGTTTGACTACTAATGAAAGATGAGTATGGTAACCCCTGAGTTATGAGGCAAATTAAATTAAAATTTTAAACTATGTTGGGACAAAGATTCATTAGGACATGACCAAATTATGGACTTGTTTTTTGAATATGGCCATGTCCTAATTAACTATGTGATTTATTTTATATAGGATCGCCTATGACTATCTAAGAGTGTTTATTGATTTTTTACATGTGTTGATTTGTAGCACAAAAGATATAAAGATTAAAACCCATAACTCATGTACAATAAACCAATTGGAGATAAAATATAAATGGATAAATTAAATAAGTGGAATATCTAATCTATCCTTTAATAAAACCACATAATCTAAATGTTGTCCACATATCCCAAAAAGGATTTATATTGATGTAGTTCTCTCTCCTAGAGTGAGTGTGTGAATCTTGATATTTTTTATATGAATACAACTATATAGATTGATTTAAATTATTCAAAATGAATGACCTTGAATTAAAATAAAATGACTTTAGAATTGGATTATGAATAATAAAATAAATCAACAATTAAATTTTAAAGATTTGTGCCATTTGTTTAATGTGAAGTTGAAGTGCCAATTGAATGCTAGTTGTATTTGGAAAGGTCTTAACATGCTTATATAGAGGATAATTTTGAAAAATTTCATAAACCAACATTTATAAAATCATGGGAGGGGTAATATTAAATGTCTCAAATTTGTAAATTTACTATTGGAGAGTGAAGGACAATGTTGCACTAGGAGACATGGCCATTGTGTGGCGCTATTTACCTAGAGCGGTCTTATTTCAAAAGGAAAAATATTTTTTATATCTAGAAAATAGGAACCCAAAATTAGAATAGGGATTTTTGAATGTTTTTATTATAATTTAAAGATAGTAAATGCAATAGTGAATGTTCTCATAGATATTATAAGTCAACATAATGAAAAATAGGCCACGCTGGATAAAGATGTCAAGATAAATCATTGTCAAACACTTAATGATTAAATTTGAGTGTTTACATCCCTCCACCCCATTATTTTATTATAGTGATATAATGAAGTGAAATTAATATAAAAAAGGATATGTGAACTTAAGTGTGTATACACACTTTTTATTTTGATGTGAAGCTTGATCATGAAAGATGCTTAAATGTAAAATATACAACAATGCACTAAAAGTAGGTATTGTTCATATTTTAAAATTGAAAATATAAAACTTAAAATTATGGAATTTTAAAAGAGAGAAAGGAAATAATACCTATGAAAAATTATGTAATTTAATTTCCTCGTAACTTGAAAGTGGAGAAGTTTGTCCCCCTTTTGTTGAGGCATTTGGATAAATATTGAACCTATGGTGAATTGAGAGTGAAGAAATATTAAAACTAATGAAATACTTTGAGTTTGAAATATTTTATGATCTAACTCTCATATATTTCTCTTGGATAATAATTAAAGTATATAACCATTAAATGTGGTTGCTTACATTGCACCATGATGTTGAGTGTCACTAAACTTAAATAAGATAGGTGAAGAGGGTGGAACCACCAAATGTGGCTCACTAAAGTGAAACCATAGATGTTAGTGTCACTAAAATCTAACATGTCCCAATTTTAAAATGATATGAATCATACTATTTTAGATAGATCTATATTTTATTTAAAACTTTTAAATTTTTGAAACAAGTGAAATTTGAAAATTGTCATGTAGAAACATGAACAAAAATGAATATCATAACCCCTATATCTGTAGAGAATTAATATTGAATTTCATTTTAATATTTTAAGCATTTGAAACCTATAATATGAAAATATTTTTCACATGACCATGTATATGAATCAAGCATATATTAATTCATATTGAAATAATTGTAGGAATGAGTACACATGCACATCACATGCCCCATAATCTGAAAATTTTGAATCGTGTAGTAATTCTAAAAATTATATATTGTTATGAATGTATTTTTTTGGCTTATGAGGACTTGAATTATCAATACAATTCAATTTTTATTGCCACATTTTAATATTATATATGTATCATTCAATCCATTAATCTAAAAATATAACTATAAAATATGTGAAATATTAAATCGCGTAGTTTCATATGAATATTTGATTTGAATTTCATCATTATATTAAATAATTTTTAGTATGATGTCAATATGGGAACTTGAGTTATATTTTTATATTTAGTTTATTTTAATTTTTTAGGTGTTTAGGAATGTTATTTAATTTATTTATGTCTTGAATTAGTTATTTAGTCAATTTTGGGTACTTTCAATTATTTGTTAAAAAATAGTTGGAATTGTCAGTTAACTGTAATTCACTATAAAAGGTACACTTTATAAGTTAATATAATATATAATAAAATTATTTTTGTCTTATTTTTATATTTCACTTAACTGGGGCACCTAGGTTGACTAGGATGTTTTTTTGTTACTTCTTTGACTTTACTATTGAAGAGAATTCTTGCATTATGTCTAAATATTTTTAGTGGGGTTAACTTAGGTTATTTAGCCTATTTTAATTTAACTTAGTCTAATTTTAGTTCATTTATGGTCTTGTATTTTGATATTAATATTTTTTTTTCTTTTTTTTCCCTTTTTTTTTTAATAAATTACAAGTTTCCTTGTAATTATATCAAATTAGCATTCTTTATTTAATAAAGTTTCAAATAATATAAGTATGGAACATTATTCCACTTGGACAATATTTTTACATGTTTTATTTCTAATACTATTACAGGTGTATATTAATTTACACTAACAATAATATATTTTCAATCTTGATGTTTTTTAGTACATTTTTTGGTGAATAATTTCACTTATAACACAACTAATTTGACACTTAGTAATTTTGATATAGTTTTGTTGATACGTAGCTTCAATTTTAGAGAGAAACAAAGTTTATTTTCACTCCATAAAATCATTAAAAATATTAATTTTATATCATATCTATATTAAAAAAATGTTAACAAGGTTTTTAAGGCCATTATCGAAAGAAATAATGGCTTCAATGAACTTTGCTTCCACGAATATTCTTTCTTACAAAGCTGACAACTTTGAGTATTGGAGAGACCATTTGAAAATAATTATTGTGTAAAGGAGTTTAGGATAATGTATCCATGGGTACACACCACCTCAATATTTAAATACCTTAACATAATATCAATAAATAAAAATAAAAAAAGATGCACAAAAAGGAGATAAACAAGATTTCTTCTATATTCATAGTGTCATAGACCCAAAAATTTACCAAGAAGTATAAGATTCAAGAATGATCATGATGCATGGAATACCTTAGATACTTCATATCAAGGCTATATTAGGGTAAGATAAGTAAAAATCCAAACCAATAAAATTAATTTTGATAATTCAAGAATGTTAGATTTTGAAGGAGTGTGTTATTATTGCATAAGAGTAAATGATTTAGTGCATAGAATGAGGGTTTATGGAGAAACTAAAAAATATAGTGTTATAGTAAGAATTTTTTTTAGATCTCTAAGATAAATATGGTTGTATATTTTTATCACTCTTGAAGAATTTAAATAAATGAACCCTATAATTTTTTATGAGTTAATGGGTTCTCTTTTGTCCCATGAGGATAATATGAGACTATACACAATAGATCAATAAAAAACACTTGAAACTAAGGCAAAAGTTTCAAAGACCAAAGAGAAAAATAAAAATAAGAATCAATGAAGTTTAAAATATTTAAATTCAGAGGGAAATTTTGAAGCTAACTTCATGGGTAAGAAAAATAAATACTTTACTTGTCATTACTGTAAAAAAATTGGGACGCACGATAAAAGATTGTTGGATACTAGAAATTAAGAATAAACCTAATCAAGAGAGAGAAGAGAATGATTTTAAAATTAAAAAAGTGAGTTTCAAGATCACTCAGTTTATTCCATCATGTGTATTGTGGGAATATAGGTTGTAAATAATTTTTTTTCTCTTGAAATAGGTCACTCAAATCACATGATGAGTCACAAAGATAGTTTAGCAAGTTAGATAATTCTTTCAAAAGCCAAATAAAATTAGGAGGTGGAAATTCCATTCAAGTTTAAGGAAATGAAAATATGAAAAAAAAAATGTATTGGTGATATATAGGATTCTGAGAGTATTGATCACAATTTCATAAGATATAGTGATGAAATTAAGTCATACAAATTTTACAATCCAAATAGTAAATCCATAATTATTTTTAGGGATTGTAATTTTTTTAAAAATGAAGTGTATGATGATTATTCTTAGGTAGTTATAAAATTCATAATTTAATTGATTTATCCTTTTAAAATCTATTTTTAGGCCTTAAAAAGTACTACACATGTTTATAGTTCGACATGAAATAATAAGAGCTCTTTGCAAGAGACTAGTCATCCATCTACATCAACACCAATCAAGAACATGTGTTTGTTGAATCCTCATCTAGATAATCAGATGTTAGATCATAATTATGAGATAAGGATCACATGGTAATAGTATTATGAAGTTAAATTATTTTTATATTCTTATTGTGAAAATACTTTGTTTACATTATCATCTATGACCATTGAACCTAGAAGTTATATAAAAGTTAGTTAAAAGAAAGAATGGGTCAATGGTATGAAATTAGAGATGGATAAATATAGAGGAGTGATACATGTAATTTATTTATATATAATTTTAATAAATATTTAATTGGTAAAAATTGGGTCTATAATACCAAGGTTAAAAGTTATGTCACAATTCACAGGCTAAAAACTAGACTAGTTGCAACTAAATATGCACAAACATATTGGGTTGACTATGAGGAAATATATGAACCTATGGCATGCCAAAAAACTATAAGACTATTTAATATTATATATTATTATAAAAAATAAAATAAAAATAAAATGTATGTCAAATTTGCATTCCTAAATGGGGTGATTGAATAAGAAGTATGTGGGGCAACCATAAGGTTTTAAGGTAAAAGGTAATTTTTTGGGGTATATAAGTTGAAAATTAATATTTATGGGTTAAATAAATCCCCAATAGATTTTTGATCAAGAATATATAGTTTTTTCTTGGATGAATTCTTTGTAAGAATTCAAAATGAACCAATTATTCACATACAAGCATTTAGTTTTAATGTTTTATATGTTTGTCTCTATGTATATTTATAAAAAAATTAGGAATTAACATAATTAAATAATATTTTTGTTAAAAATATGAGTATAATAAATTAGGGTAAAAATATTTAATAAATACATCCACTAATTTTTTACATAATTGACTAGCTTTGACTTTTCTAAAACTAGTGATAAATAGTGCAAGTAAGAACTTAGCTGGAAAATAACTAAGACGAGTGATCTAGGTGTTGAAAACTGATGTGGAATCTAGTCTAAGTGTCACAAACTAGATCCTAGTGTCATAACCCCTCCTAGATAATAATTCCATAATTATATAATAGTGCCAATATTATAAATGTGGTGGTAGTCTCCTCTCTATAAGATTATCCTGAGATTTTGGGTGCACCTATGTTTGGATCTTTGAGATCTATTCCTACATGTATGAGTTTTAAAAACCTATATTTTGTCTATAATTAATTATTTAATGTGTAAAACATAATCTTCCATATAACTAGGGAATCTATTTGATATGAGCTGAATGTATATTTTTTATTAGGGTAGGTTGGACATTCTCAACACCCCATTATGATGAGAGTTGCCTATATACCAATACTCTGAGGAGGGATCAAGCCCGATGTATTTATCCCCACCTAAGTGCTAGTGAAAGTGTATGTAAATATATTATGATAGTGGCCTTGAGTTCCTTGAATGTTTTTAAGATTATAAATATTGGTAATCTAAGCTTAAGACTACTATAGATGATAATATGTGTAAGTAGGGTATACTAGGGATTGATAACCTTAATTGTGCCAAACATATTTTGAGTTTGATTTTGTATTTTGCATCTAATTTATATATAGTGGTTAGAGGGATATTATTTATGTATATATACTATTTTTATGCTTTTGTGAGTGATAAAAGAGGTTTAGGTTAACTCTACAAGGTTATAGTTTTGAAAAGATACTTGTTTAGGGAAAAGAGAGGCAAAGGAAATTAACATAATTTTTGGGGCATTAGTGCCATGTTTCACTAATGTCTTTATTATGGAATTGGTGTCCAACTAGTATAACACTAGGCATAAAGGATAAGGATCAATAAATGAGGGTTTGGAACTATTTAAGGGTTGACTAAGGATGTTTGTGGCCTACATGAAGGCTAGATATGTGTGATAATAAGCTCTAAGATAGGTAGTTTCAAGTAACACTCTTAGCACTTAAATAACATTTTTACATGATTACATTTCCCCCCCTTTATTTTATAAATTCATCAAAGTGAAATGACTAGGATAAAGGAAAAATAAGGATACTTGGACTTAGCTAAGAGGTGAAACCCATGAATCTAGGTTTGAGTATGTGAATCATGCTCCAATGTATGTCTTGAAATTGAAATGTTTATAAATCAATAATTACTTGAGAGGTATCAAAATCAAAAGACTAAACTAGGTAAAGAAGTAAAATTGGGTAAAGAGATAGGAGAGAGGAAAGGAACAAATATGCCTCATTGGGTATACAAACCAATATAGAAACCTAGTGACAACCTATGCATGTGTATTTATATAATAGCCAATAAATAAATATATTAGAATGAGATAATAACTTGATAAATCTTCATGTGTGAATGGCTCAAGAACTCAGTCCATTTTTTACTCCATTATTACCCACCCTTGTTTGTTGGATAATGACCTATGAATAACTTGGATTGGCCTCATGATGTGTCCAACCCTCTCATGAAGGTGGATCAAGAAATCAAGTAGGGTATGTCTCAATCATTTCCTAACCATGTGTATTGGATTCATATAAAAATAAAATTGCACAAAGTAACTATAAACGTCTAACTGGTTATGTTTAACTAGGTATGTTGGCTCTATAGCTACTAGGGTACATTAGGCAAATCTAGGCAACTCGAGAATGCCAATCACTATCGATTTAGTAAGGCAAGAAAATGGTTTGAAACTTGGAATATGATGCTTGTTGTATACATCATAGAGAATGACATGTAATTTTTCATTCCATGTAATCAATCAATGTGTAAGTGAGCATACAAAAATAATGTGTCATGCACATGCCCCAAAATCTAATATCTAAGCATATGGATTTAGGATTAAAATATAATGAATTATATCTAGGTATCTGAACTAACTAAGGTAATGGTTATGTCATGTGTGATTCCCACAATTTGATAAAACTGATATGAATCTTAGTTGAATTAGTATAAATTTGAGTAAAATTGAGCAAAAATGATAAATTTTTAACTAAATCTATGTAAACCTATATTGTACCTATTGTAATTTTTTAGACATTCAAGGTTTTTCTAATATTGAGGCTATTAGATAGTAACACCATGTCTTATATAATAACACCATTATTGTAAATGTCTCACTAGTGTCCCAATTTGGGTACTAGTGTCCTAGTCTGATTTTTATGCAACTATGTTGCTCTTTGTGTCACTATTTTCCCACTATGCTTACTTGGTCTAATTTTCTATAATCAAAGCATGTTTGATGAAAATGTACTATGAATACAATATAAGATCCTAATTTATGTGACACACCCTTGTTAATTCCCCATATTTTGAGGGGAGTTGGTGAACCTGTGTAAGAACTATCCTCAAAATAAATAGCTCTACAAATTTGTGTTAGTTAGAGCATATATGATATTTGCATAATAATCCAATATAATGTGCATACATAACATCAAAATTTAAGATAATATTATCATAAGTTTTTAATATATAATGTATGTCATGTCTAACATTCATAAGGGTGTCAAGATAGATATAAAAATGTATGTAAAAATAAATATGAGTAATAACTGAGTGGATACTTAGGGGGATTTATCATGATTCCCATCAAGACATATAAATAGGAAGGGTAGATTCATTAGGTCCCTCATGGAATCTAAAATTGGTGTGTGTAATAATAAAATACAAGTGTCATGGCCATGATGCATATAATAAGGCATACATATAAAACATATGAGGCATGCAAAGTAGGCCAAGGGGACACAATACAAGGGACAAGGGAACATGTCACTAAATCTATGAAAACAAGACATACAAGGACATGTTCAAATGTCCACATATGCAAAAAATAAGCTAGTTGTCTTAGAGACACATATAAATACATTCTCAAATTTCCACATACACAATCAAGAAGGCACACACAAGGACATGGGCATATGTCCAATGCACACATAGTTTGAAATAGAAGTGGCATAGAGAAAAAGAGAAATGGCATATTCAAATGCCCTTAAATAGAATAAGCATAGAGATACAATCAAGTTTAATACTGGGAAATCTAGAATGAAAGTATGCATGAATATGTAATACAAATCTATGTAAGAACTAGGATGTACATATGTTGAGTCTAATGTAATCATAACTAATAAAAAAATAAGTGTAGCATGATCAATATCAAGATATAACAATTCTAAAGTTATGAAGTAGATCATAGAATATAAAATATAAGAATCAAAACTATGTAAAGGGTGACCTCAAGTGGGTAAATGTGTCAAGTGAATACCCATGTATCAGTGTATATACCCCTAGTGGGTAGATAATAAAAAATCTAGATTAGGGTAGGGGAATTGAGACATATAGCAATCTACAAGCACTTGACAAGAATAAGTGAAGCATATATGTATGATAAAACTGACTATACTAAGATATTTAGCATATGTAGTATCTAGAAAATATAATAAATGTAAACATAACAATGCATACGATCTATAATTTTATGTTTTTGAGTATATATTTGAATTTTTTTGTATTTTTTGACATATTATATTATGTTTATATTTTTTGGGTATAAGCTATGTATAAGCAACATGAAAATAAACTATGTATAAGTATTAAGAGAGAAGTAAAGTATGTACAAGAAGGGAGTAACAATACTAACCGATGAGTCTCATGGGAGACTCACTATCTATGTGGTATATGTTAAATACATTAATTATGATCATGCATATTATGTGAAAGGACAAGTATGGTCCCAAAATCTATTGTGCTAAGTGATCTATATCTAACACTACCTATTTAGTGATGTTAGTAATCTATGACACTGACTATGGTATCCTATGAACTGTAAGGGTCTTAAGGAACCTTCTAGTAGAAGATGTTTTAGGTGGCATAGGCACCCTATGATAAGAACCCCAAGATCTCAATAATATTCATCTTGATATAAAGTAAGGAAAAGGAGGCCATCTAGAATCTACAACATATCTCTAACGTAGGGGTCTCTCTAATAATGATCTCTATGGGAGATTATGCATACATGAAAACACTATAGGAGTAGACCTTGCCTACTCTAGTGGCTCCAATAAACTCTATGGTGTATTGATAGTAACTATGATCATAGCTATAAATGATAACTATGTTGTAACTGGTAACTATGTTGTAAATCATAACTATGTTGTAAGTGCCTATGGTATAGGTAGAGGATAGTCATATCAAATACCCTCAACTATGACTACCTGATTTGCATGTATATAATTTAGGCACCTATACACTATGGATGGGATGGTTCATAGATTGTATATCCATGGCCTACTTAGTAACATGTCAAATATGCTTGTACTAGGTACTACTAAGAATCTAATGGACATATATGCTAGTCTAACCTGTAGTGTAAATATAATCTCCCCAATGGAGCTCTAAACATGGACACTAAAACCACTAATAACTATGTCTATAGGATATATATCCTACTATAAATACCCTAATGTTTTATAAGTGTGATAATACACATGTAAATACTTGACTCATTTTTAACCATAAAACTATGGATATGATTATCTACTATGTAGGCTCATAGAAAGAGTGCATATAAATATATCTCATCATCAATAATATTCTACTTTGAGAAAGTGATGAGTGGTCTATCTATAACTATTGTATGGTACACACAAATGTTATTATGTATTGTTTTGCCTCTTTTATAGTAGTATGATATGATGTTGGTGGTGGATGTGCCTGATATGTGCAATGAACACCTAATGTGCTTCCTTCTCAATTTCTTATGTGCTTTGGAAATGGATCTAAGAATACTTTTAATTCCTTAGCTTCTATTTGTTGTAATTTGGGTGCCTTTTTGGTTGTACCCACATCAATAATGTTACAATCAATCAAATCTTGTCTATTATGTTTTAGGTTGATGCATTTATTTATTATATGGTCTAGTGCCCTATGTTACTTTAAAAATGCATTAGAATAAAAGTTTTTTTAAGAGGTCATGTTATATCAACCTATTTGATGGGAGGGAGAGATATGGCATTTCACTCCAAGAAATACTATAAAACACATGTTAGTGATTATGGAAGGTTGGTGAAAACTTTACGTGGAGGAGTTGATAATACTAGACAAGGAGATGGTTATGAAGCTATGTCAATTATGGAATTTCAATCACTCTTATATTTATTATCCTTTACTTTGTATACAATATTAATAGAACTCTCAAGATTTGATTATGATCCACTGATATATTTCAGTTTTCCCATTGATAGATGTTTGACTTCTCTTTCTTTTACTAAGTGGCACAAATATATGAAGGTAAGAAACATCATAAACAAGATAACTTCATGTAATTCTAGTAGAATAATCTATTTTAATATGTCTTAAATCTCTTTATTTGATATGGGTCTAGTTAATTTAGCTAATACAGTCTTTTATCATGAGACATATTCTACTATAGGCTCATTTGATTTCTGTTTCAATTGTGCAACTTAACAATATGAGATATTCTCACTTACATTTATGGAAAAGTGTGATAAAAATATGTTTTTCAAAGGGTTGAGTGTGGTCATAGATTGATTTAGGAGATCATAAAATAAATATAAGGTATAACCATTTAAAATACACAGTAATAACTTAGTGAGGATCCAATAATTAGACATGTAGTCTAAACATGCTGCATGAAAATCTTGGAGATAATACTATAGGTCACCTTGTCACCCTTGACATTGTACAATAGAAGTTTAGGTGCCAAAAATTTGGATGGTAATGGAGTTACCATTAGGTGATGTGCTAAAAGTGTATGTAAGATAACATTATAATCCAATGCATGTGATGGTTCAGAATCTCCTTGCTCAAGATGTAACACCTTATCCTACATAGTATGAACCTTGTGCATAAGGGATTGTACATTTGGAGTGGAGGAACTATCCATAATAGGTGTAGCTATCTCCAAAATTTATTGAGTTATAATTGGTTATTGTGCTAGCTAAGTTGGACCCAATTTAGGTGTAATAATTTTATTAGCTGGGGGAGTTAAAGATTGACCATTTTTTAAATTTTGAAGTTCTTTGTGAATGATATTGATAAGGTCATATTGCATATATGAATTTTTGGAAACAAAATCTTGCAATTATCTTTTATCAAATTCATCAAATCAGCTGTTTAATTCTTTCATTATAGGTTGGGAAGTATGAAACAAAATTATTATATATTTTGAACCGTTAAAGAAATTTAATCTAGGAAATATTGTAAAACACAAATATTGAAACAAATCTATGATTTTAGAACTATTTTATGAACATAGACACAAAAAGGATACAAACCCTAAGAGCATCTAGGGTTAGGGTTTGAGTGATGTTTGAAGTAAGTTAGGTTCAAAAAATGTTTTAACCTTTTAGGATTTAACACAAGTAAATCCTATGTCTGGTAAATAGTCAAGTAGACTAAATTAGGGAAATAATATGTAATAAATTTAACCACTAATTTGTTACAAAATTGACTAGCTTTGACTTTTCTAAAAATAATAAAAAATAATTTAAGTAATAAATTAGTTGGAAAATAATTGAGACAGGTGATCTAGGTACTTAAATATGAGGTGGAAAATAGTCTAAGTGTTGAAAAATAGATCCTATTGTCAAAACCCATCTTCGATAGTAACATCATAATTTTACAATAGCACCGTTATTGAAAATATGGCATTGTGTCTTGATATTGGCAATAGTGTCCTTTGTGTAAGGTTGTCTTAAGCTTTTGAGTGTACCTATGTCTAGATATATGAGGCCTATTTTTAAATGCATGAGTTTTAAAACCCTATATTTTACTTTTAATGAATAATTTAGTGAAAAAAATCTAATCCTCCATGTAACTAGGGCATCTAATTTACATGAGTTGAAATTGTGTTTGTTAGTAGGGTAGGTTGGACATCCTTAGTAGTCCACTATGATGAGAGTTTCCTACATACCATTACTCCAAGGAGGAATCAAGCATGATGTAGTTCTCCATAGTTAAGTGTTATTAAAAATACAAATGAAGATAGTATGATAGTGGCATTGAGTGACTTGTTAGTGTAGTTCTTTTTCCCACTAGGTTTTACCTACAAGGTCGTATAGTCATTCTATGTTATTTAATATTCCTTAAGTTAGTTATAAAGGGTCCATAGGCTAATTATATTTAATTTTAATTAGTTAATTAATAAAATTAGAGGCTTCCTCATATTACCCTAATTTTCTCTATATGTACCCAACTTTTCCTTTTTTGGAAGGTTAATTGACTCATTCACATTTTGCAATAGACAGGTTAATGCATATTTTTACTCTCTTAGAATTTTGGAGCTCTCACACTACCTCAAAGGATCCAACATTGATTCCATGAAATTTGTTTAGAGATCTTGGAACACTCTTTCATGACTTAAATATGCTTGAGATTAGAAATCTAGGTAATCTAAGCTTAGGACTACTATAGATGGTAGTATGTAAAAGTAGGGAAAAATAGGGAATGATAACCTTAATTGTGTACAACTTATTCTGAGTTTTATTATGTATTTTTCATATGATTTCCATCTAGTGGTTAGATGGCTAAAAGTCAAGTATATATATTATGTTGATGCTTATACAAGTGATAAAATAGGTCTAGGCCGACCCCAAGATGTTCTATTTTTAAATGATATTTTTTTGGGGAAAAGAGATGAAAAAGACATTATCACTATTTTTGGGACACTAGCACCATGTGGCATTATTGTCCTTATTATAGTGCTAGTTTCCAACTAGTAGAACACTAGGCATAAATGGCTAAGATCAAGAAATGAGGGTCTATGACTACTTTAAGTCTAATTAGAGATGCATGTGGCTCACATGAAGGATGGATAAGTGTGATAATATGATTTAGGATAGGTTTAAGGCTAAGTTATAGATAGGTAGTCTCAAGTATCACTCTTAACAACCAAATACCATTTAGGTGATTATAATAAATGAAATGATATTTTTAGGTAGCTCTATAGAGATGTTGAATAGCTTTATGAAACAAAAAATTTGAGATGAATGATATTGGAATTATGAATCAATTTATTAGAATGGAAATACATAAAAATAAAAAGGAATTATTAATTTTTCAAGCCAAGTATGCCTAGGACATGTTAAATAAATATAGTCTTCAAGATTAGAAGCATACAAAAACTATAACCACAAGTGGATAAAAACTTATGAGTGAGTATGAAATTTATTTAACTAATGAAAATAATTTTACAATTATGGTGGGAGGTTTTATGTATCTCACTATGATAAGACCTAATATCAATTATGAGGTTTCACTAGTTTTAAGATTTATGGGTAAACTATCACTCAAGAATTTGAAAGAAATGAAGAGGATTTTCAAATATTTAAAAGGTAATTATAATTATGGAATTAATTAAAGTAAATAAATTTAATTATGTCTAATTATACACATTTATTTTCATTGGGGATCATCTCTTGATGATAGGAAGACAACTTTAGGTTATTGCTTCACACTAAGAAATGGGTTGGTTTCTTGGTCTTCAAATAAATTAGATACAATTGCATTTTTATTTATTGAAGATGAATATACAGCCCTTAAATCATATTTCACATAATTAATATGGATAATAAGACTCTTTTTTATAATTTCAAAGAGGCTCAACTTGAGCCAACATAGATTTTGTGTGATAATAATGGGGCAATACAATTGTCCAAGAATTTAGTTTTCCATGTTGTAACCAGGTATATTGAACTCAAACATAATTTTATCAGACTTTGTAAATGATAAATTCATTATTATTGATTATGTGATAATTTAATATCATTTTTATGATATTATCACCAAAGGATTTCACAAATAGATTCATGGAAGACTTAAGGAGATGATAGGCATTTCACCTCTTTCCATCAAAGTGGGAAATGTTGAGTATGATGCCAACATGATAACTTAAGTTATATTTTTAGACTTAGTTTTTTTTAAGTTTTTTTGAAAGTTTATTTAATTTTTTTATGTCCTAAATTAGTTTTTTGATCAATTTTGGACACTTATAAGTGATTTTGTAAAAAATAACTAGAAGTACTAGCTAGTTACATTATAGTTCACTAAAATTATAATTAGCTAAGTCTAAATAATTATAGATTCAGACCCAAAGAGGTGGGTAAAACTTTATAATTTAATATATCATATGATAAATTTATTTTTCTCTTATTTTCTATATTTATCTTAGTTGGAGGTGCCTAGGTTGACTAGGATACTTTTTTGATTGCATGTTTGACTTTATTGTGGAAGAGGCTTCTTGCACAATGTTTAAATATTTATAGTGAGTTAAAATTAGCTTATTAAGTTTATTTTAATTTCACTTAATTTTATAGGAGTTTCATATTTTTATTTTCATTTTTATACTTTATTTTCATAATAATCTTCCTTGTAATAAGCTCAAGTTAGATTTCTTTAATTAATAAAGTTGCACGCAATAGAAGTGTGTCATATTATTCTAATTGGATATTTTTTTCATGTTTTTTTATTTTATGTATAAAATAATTTAGACCAAAAATCATATATTTTTAAGTTTTAATCTATTCAGTATAGTTTTTAGTCAATAATTTCATTTACAAAACAACTAGTTTGACATCTAGTAAATTTGGGACAATTGTTTTGATACATAGCTTCATGTTTAGAGAGAAAAAAATATAATTTTAACTCCATACAATCATTAAAAACCTTAATTTGAATATTTTAATTTAATTTCATCATAATATTAAATATATCATTGATTTTGATATGAAATACCTATTATATAGATATAACATTGAAGCACATAAGCAAGATGTGTGTGACATGTATCATGGAATACGAGTAAAGTATAAAATCTAAGCAATGAATTATATAATTCATGACACCATACTAATAAGTGATGAAAATACAATGTCACATAATTTAAATAGAATGTCATACAAGGTTAAAGGTCACATATAAGGTAAATGTGAATGTCACATAAACAACCACACTCAAATGGCATTATGATGTCATACAAGCAATAACATGTATATATTGCACATAAAAGGACAAGTGAAACATATAATAAGAAATACACTTCTAACGTATGATTAATTAAAGTAATAAATAAACATAAAAAAAATGAGACTAGGCTACATCAACAATATGTATCATCATCATTATGAGAAAATAGCATATTCTTGTTACATAATGTAAAGTATCAGTGATTATCAAAACATTTTTATGATAGAATTCAATATGGTAAAGAGGTTTTGGATACATAAAACCTATTGAATTTTTCATATAGAATAAATATATGTCTCCAACTTAAAAATATTTTTGGGTAAGAGGAAATTTAGACATTGAAAAACTATGTAATAATATGCCTCGTATCACACTCATATACCTCATGAAAAGCATTGTGTATTGATAATTTAAATATGCTATCTACTTGACATGAAATATATAATATATGGAATAAAATATTTGAAAATTATTGTAGGTCCTTATTTTAAATTTTTCAAAAATATTTTAATTTTTTTAAAATTGACACATAAAAATGTTTATGAAATTTGTGAAATATTTCATTTTTTCAAATTTTTGATTTTTTTATAATTTTTTAATAATTATTTGAAGTTGAAATTTTTAAAAATTAGCAAGAAGAAATGCCTATAAAATAGAATAAAAGGGATGGATTTGAACAATAAGCAATAAGGTGATAAAGCATATTCTGGCAAGAAGGAAGGTAAGGAAAATGTCCCCAATGTTTGAGGATTTGAATCATAATCATGTAGATAAGGATTTTCATGCCCCTAATGGGGATAAACATATGTGTGTTCTTGGATAATTTATAAGTAGATATATATGATCATATAAATTTAATGAAATCCTTAGTATGATAAATGTGAAATCATAATCAAGTGGATTGTCATAAACAATATGTATTGTAAACATTGTAGGATAGTTATTTGGATTGTTTGAATCACTTTTTAAAATGTGAGAGGGAAAGTGTATAAAGTGTAAATAAATATAAGGGCTAAAATAATACTTGGATAATGGACGTAGGAAGTATAAATGAAGTTAAATAAAATAATCTATGTATAAAATAAAATTTATGAGTATCTTATCAAGAGATACTACCCAATCAATGGATTGAGAGGAATTACGAGGTTGTGTCTAACCAAGGATATCATCAAGAGGATGGACATATGTGTATCCAAATTAATTTTAATAATGAGTGAATTTATATGAAGAATAAGTGTCAACTATAGATTATTTTGAATCTAAATTGGAATCATATGGTGTAATATAACCATCTAAATCACTATTCATAAACCCATGTAAATGTGTAACCTCATGTGCACTATGAGAAGATGTAATTATTTATGCCTATTGTTAATATCTATCAATAACCTATGGTGTCTTATGATATGAAGACATATTATTAGGTGACATTTTATATTTAAAGATTATACCATGTTGTTTGGAGCTAACTGATTATGCTCATGTGTAACTATATCATGTTCATATATAGATGGAGAAACTAATTTTGTAATATGTTCATGTGTAACTAGATGATTCTCATTAAATTTTTTTTAGACTATTACATTACCATGTTTCTCAATGTGTGTGAAAACAAAACATTCTATAGGAGAAGTAAATATCATTTATTCCAAAGGATATTAATATTAGATTAGAAAAAAATTCACCACTTGATTAACATGAATAAATTTGAGACATTTATCAACTATAGACTAGGTGTTGATCTAAGATTTTTTATCCAAGGGTGTCCTAATATCATATCAAATACCCTTGTGCTTGGTATAAATAAGAAAGGAGAGATCACTATGAGAGGCCCCACTTATAAGAGTAGCACTATATGTCCAAGAGTATATTGTGTAACCTTCAAATGCTTTAACAACTCTAGAAGTGTGTTTTAAATGTTTCTCTCTATTTCCAAGAAAATAGAGGAGTGTTATGGTGCATACATTTTTTCTTGATTATTATCTATCATAACACTATATATGCATTGATTTTTTATATATGTTTGAATAAAGAGTGTATGTCTATTTGAATCATCATCAACAACTTCAATATCATCAAATGAAATTATAGGGAATGATTTTTGTTTAATTTTAATTTTACCAATGATGTTATAATGTGGAATCACATATGTATAAAGGTAAGGATGAGAATTATATGCATAATTCACTTATCCTTGCTATTTAGAGTTTCATGAATTAGAAAAAGATCTTTGAAAAATTTCAGCTTTGAATTGTCATTTGCCCATGGCTTAGCCTCTTTATTTGGTATGCCAATGTCAATAATATTATCATAAATGATATCTTGAATATTTTGCTTGAAATTGAAACATTTGTTTTTGTAAATTCCTAATAAATATAAAAACTTTTAGAATATAGTCTACACATGTCCACTTCCATTGGTGGAGAAAGACTGATGAGATTTAATCCAAGTATCTTTTGTAATAATACATTAGGAGGTGATGGTAACCTTGAGAATTTACTCCTTGGTGGAGTTTGTAATTTAATATTTTGTGGTGGTTGTGAAATAACATTAACTGTAATCTTAGATTCATTATTGTTTTCATTAGGTTTACTCTTATAATACTTCAAGAATTGACATTTGATGTAGGATGAGTATTTTAATTATACTTAATCTTTTTTAAATTAAGCAATTTGAATAAATCATAAAAATATTTGAACTTATAAAACATAATTGAATCTTGAAGTGGATATGGAAAACATTGAGTGAAAATATCTTTAAGCTTGTTATTATCCATTTGATTTATCATTTTTACTATCATAGTCTTCTATCTTATAACATATTCATTTATTGTTTCATTAGACTCTTGTTTGTGCTTTGAAATTTGAGCATATGATATATTTTCACCAATGTTGATATAAAAATATGTTAAAAATTGATTTTATAAATGATAAAAATCCTTTATTTATTGAAGAGAAAGAACATAAAACCATTAAAGGAATATTCTTTGAGACTTACTAGAAATATTTTTGTCAACATTTTTTAATTATCTACATAGTTTAGGCAAGCTGCATGGAATGCACACAAATTTTATTTAGGATCACATTTGCCTTCATATCATGGAAGCTTAGGATCTAAAAATATAATGGGTAACTGATAAGATGTAATTTGATGTTCTAAAGGTTTATGTAACAAAGAACATGATTCCATGGAGGGGATAGCATGAGAAATAATTTTCTCAATTTGAGATAGCTTGCTTTGTCAAGCAAGTATTATATGGTCAAAAATATTTTTTGCAGAGGATATTTGAGGAGTAAAACTAGAATTATTAGTCATATGTATGAATATTTTATGGAAACCAAGTTATTTTATCAAACCAATGGATGATATTATGGAATCTACAAGAGGCATAGAAATACGAAGATATGCAATAGTGGAATTGGAAACATTAGATGTATGGGATTTGATAACATAAAAAGGCAAATTTTATGGTGAATATGTGGCCAATTTAGGTTGATTCTCATAGTTTTGTTCTATGAGACTAATGAACTTATTTACCTCTTAGGAGTTCTCTTGAATACCTTGAATTTTTTTAGATAGTTCTTTCACTTTATTTGGATCTACTCCTTTAAACTCTTATGGATCAATATGAGTGTCATGTTCATTATATACATCATAGTTTTATTCATTACTTTAATAATCAAAATTAGTGTGAATGTTAACTTCATTAAACCAATGAATTTTAGAGATAACATTATTAGTTTAAAAAAATATAATGATTTACCATTGAATAATAGACCAAAGGAAATTGCATATATGAAAAAGGAGTGCCACCTAATATAGCACTATGCCTCTAAGGAATACAATACAATATAAATTAATAGATATAATGATTATGAATAAATTATAAGACTAATGTATGGTATAAAGGGTTATCTATGCAAGATTTTCAAATTTTATATGGGCTCTCAAATATACTTTTTCATTTGTATATTAGTGTCAGTTCAATATTTCATAAAACTAATTATAGTGGCTAAACCATTCTTGTAGCCCACTATCCCATCCTGAAGGATAAAGTGAGAGTAACTTCCCTAGGTGATATATTCCTCTCAAGTTTCCCATAAATAAAACAACTAAAATAGGCTTCCTATTGGTATTATCTTATAATTTTTTAGCAAACTAGGGAAATAAATTAACTAATATGACAAACTAATCTGCAAAATTAGACTACTAAAAATTTACAATAAATTATATAAATTGATTTTAAACTTACTAAATATGTAAAATAAAAAAGATAAATGTAAACTTGGCTATAAAACTTAGATGCAGACTATTTCTAAATTTGAGACTAACTGATATGTTATGTTAACTGAGTGCATACCCAAAATAGCAGATGGTAGGGTTACTATATATTAGTGTTGAAAATAGATGGTAGTGGGGGGTCTATTGTCTAAATATGGTATACTTATCTAGAAGATAATATGGATGTGATATTTATGGGTTATGTTCACCTACACCTGTTTATGTTTTAGACTATGCGGGAGCTTCCAATTTAATTCAAGGACTATCAAACGTTTTGACAACTCTATAATTTTCCTATATATCTTGTTTTATATAACCAAGAGAATAGAGGAGTGTTATATTACATTCATTTTCCATTGTCCCATTTCCTATCATTATACTATGTATGGATTTATTGTTAATAAATTCTTGAATAGAGAGTGTATGTATATTTGAATCATCATTAACAACTTCAGTATCATCAAATGTAATCATAGGTTGTGATTCTTGTTTCTTATAATTTTACCAATGATGCCATAAAGTGGAATCCCATATGTATAAGGGTTATGAAGAGAATTATATGTATAAAGTACCTCAAAATTATCCTTGTCATTTATTATTTCATGAGTCAAACAAAGATATTTGTATATTTTGAGATTTGAATTGTCATTTGATTTTAGCTTAGTATATTTAGTATGTGTGCCAATATAAATAATAAACTCATCAATTATATCTTTAATATTATGATTGAGCTTGAAACATTTATTTTTGGAATCCCCAATACATTGATGGTAGTCACAATATGCATTTCTATCAAAACTATTAGATTTTGTTCTAAACATGTTCACATCCATTGGCAGAGGAAGAGTCATTAGATTTCATACAAGCATATTTTTAAACAATACATGAGGAGGTAATGGTAACCTTGAAAATTTCCTCCTTGGTGGAGCTTGTGATTGAAGTTTTTGTGTTGATTGTGAGATAGCATTAACTGTAATCTTAGATTCATTCTTTCTTTCATTGGGTTTTCTCTTATAATTTGGATTACTTTGAAACTTGAAATTTACATTAGAATGAGTATTTGAAGTTTACTTAAGCACATTCAAATTAATAAATTTAATTCACATTCTTTGACTATATGGTATAACTCATCAAAATATTTGAACTTATCAAACATAATTGATTGTTGGAGTGGAAAGGGAAAAATTTGAGTAAAAATACCTTGGAGCTCATTATCATCCATTTGATTTATCAATTTTACTATCATATTATTTTATCTTATAATATATTAATTTATTGTTTCATTGGACCCTTGTTTGAGCTTTGTAGTTTGAGCATATGATATATTTTCACCAATTTTAATAGAAAAGTGTTTTAAAAGTTAAATTTAAAAAGGATTAAAATATCTTACTAATTCAATATGAAGATAATAAAACCATCTAAGGGAATATTCTTTGAGAATTTTTGGAAAGATCTTTGTTAAAAATTTGTCATTATCTACATAGTCTAGACAAGATGTGTGGAATTCATATAAATGTTATTTATAATCACCTTTGCCTTAATATAAGGGAAGATTAGGAGTTAAAAATGCAATTGGAAATGGATAATATGAAATTTCAAGTGCCAAACGGTTATGTAACAAGTAAAATGAGTCCGTGGAGGGTATTACATGAGAAATAATTTTCTTAATTTGAGATATATTGGCTTGTAAAATAATAAAAGTGTGTTCAAGAGTAGTGTTTGTAGAGGAGATTAGAGGAGTAGAAGTAGCATGAGTATGCATAAGCATGGATAATTTTTTGAAACCAAGTTATGTTCACAAACCAATGGATTATGATATAAAAGTAATTAGAGGTGTAGAAATAGAAATACATGCAATAGTAGAAGTGGAAACGTTGGACATAGAGGATTTGACAATGCAAAAAGGTAACATTTATGGTGGATATGTGGAAATTTTAGGTTGATTCTAAATTTTTGATGTTATAAGGAGACCAAGTATCTTATTTACCTCTTATGGGTTCTCTTGAATACCTTGATGAAATTTAGATAATTATTGCACTTGATTTTGATCTACTTTATTAAGATTTTGTGGATTAATATGAGTGCCATGTTCATTATGTAAATCATAGTTGTCTTCATTATTTTCATTATCAAAATTAGTGTGATTTTTGAATTCATTGAACTAAATAATTTTAAAAATATCATTATTAGTTTGAGGAAAAAAACATCATGATTTACCATCATATAAGAGACCAAAAAAAAAGTTGCATATGTGAAAAAGGAGTACCACTTAATCTAGCACTATGACTTAGAGGCATAAAATACAATATTAATCAATACATATAATGATTATGAAAATAATATAATAAAAAATAAGGGTATAAAGGGTGATCTAGGCAACGGATTGAAATTTTGTGTGGGATCTCAAGTATACTTTCTCTTTTGTAGACTAGTGTTGGTTTAATATTTTAGTTCATTAGCTATAGAGGATAAACCATTGTTATATCCCACTATCCCTTTTCCAAATTTATGGTGAGATTAACTTCCTTGGATGATACACTCCTCTCAAATTCACAAAAAATGCAATAGATAAAAGAGGATTCCTATGGTATTGTTTTATCAAATTTTTGTCAAACTAGGGAAATATATTACCTAATATGTCAAATTGATGTACAAAATCAGACTGATACAAATATGCAATAAAATGCTAAAAATTAATTTGGAACTTTCTAAATATGGAAAGTGAAATTTATATATATAACTAATATGCATATTATTTATATTTGAGACTAACTAATAAGTCATGTTGACTGAGCACAACTTTGGAACATGAGATGCCAAGAATCCTAGCTAATAGCCCTACAACTAGATATGAGTGGGGGAAATATTGTTTGAATAGGGTGGACTTTTTCATTATAGAATAGGTCTATAATAATTTTTGGGTTATGTTTACCTCCACTTTTTTATTTTGATAACTACGCGAGAGCTTCCAATGTAATTAAGGGACCGTTGTATAACTCTTTTTCCACTTAAAACCCTAACTCAATAGACAATAATAAAAATGTAATCACAGAGAAAAAATAGGTCAATGGTTGAAGTTTTGATTGACCTAAACACCTCCAATGTTTATCATTTTCTATATACCAATAATTTTAAGAGTTATCAAACTCTAATTAGTTATCTTATGCTACAGTGGTGTGTGTGAAACTAGTGCAAAATGCTAGATGTTAGTGTAATCATAGTGTGAATAAGTGCTTAAAATGTTACTTGTGACCTTGGAGGTATATTAAAATTTTAACTCAAGGATAATATGGTTATATGTAATCATAATTGGGATAAATAGGGAAATTTCTCTCAATGTCCACTTATAATTTTGGTGATTTTTAGTGTAAAATCCTCTTGTGTGAAAAATGGTTTGAAATGTGATTTTATATTATTATTTTTAAAATTTATTTTGATGGGTCTTGTTAAACTTGCAATTCAACCCTTAAGCAACTTTTTAATTTTTTAAAATAGTCTTTATTTGGTAGGAGGATGCTAATTTAAAGGTGGATAATTATAAGGTGCCTCATGTCCAAAGAGGGCTCTATTTTCCTAATGTCAACATATGTTACGTTGAAGGTATGGTTTAATCTAATAGTGAGCTTGAGTTATTGAGTGTTTTAGATAGAGGAATTATACAGTGATTTGGATTGATTTAACAAATGATTCATCATGTGTAAATTAAAGGAAAGTGATCAAAAGGCCTTAGGATAGGTCATGATCTAGGTGTGTCAAAAAAATGGTCTCAAGTGATTTTTTTTAGCTTAAATGTTAATTTTTGTATTTATATGGCCCCCATTTATTATATTAATACAAAAAAACAAAATTACTAGAGTAAATGAAAATTTTCATATCTGAACTTACATCTGAAGTGCAGTCTTAAATATAGGAGACAACATTGAACTATGCTTCACATAACCAATAAATGAAACATGTATAAAACCATTCCTTACTTTAAGATGGAAATCAAGAAGTAAAGACAAAATATATTATATATCTACATAAGAAAAGAATTAATATACATTATGGGGTATGTGAACCATTATGTTTTATTAGTGAAAAAATAGTGACTTTATAAGGTAGGATCTTTGTATATTTCATTTACATTGAAAATATTGGATTGGATTGTACATGTCCCAATCCTCATCAATAGGTGAGTGTGCTTAAAATCTCAAGCTGTGCTTGAATCCATCCATTAATAATTAAAGTAGTGATTTATTTTGGAATCATTTTATGATTCCCAATAGATTTTTTTAGTGTAAAAGGTGAAACAACCATTATAAATGAAATCAAGCTCAAAACTAGTGCAAAAAGTTAATATGATCTTGGTTTGGTGTAACATCATGGATAATGATAAGCATTACCATTACATATATTAAAATAGTTTCCATAAAAAAAGGAGGAATTCATATGCCACATGCATTTCCATAATATGAGATCTGGTGTATATGGATTTTGAGACTGAGTAGTAACAACTATAATTTTGAGAAAAAACCTATGTGTTGACCCAAAACACATGCCTACATGATTCCATTAAATTGAGAAAATTTGAGACAAAATTTGAGTATTTGATAGAAAATAAAATTTTGAACATGTTGCAAACAATACTAAACTACCTGAGACTCTCTTAGAATATAAAAATGACTATTTTCTATGTTATAGGAAAGTTACACCCTATTTGGACAATAGTGGGGGTGTTCCTATCCAAATGGAGTGATCATATCCAAACTAACTATCTAAGTGTTTTTTGGGTGTGATCAATGATTCACTATGTTAAGATTGAAAAATTATGTATGTGCACTATACTATGAAGAATTAGTCTCTAAGACAAGCCACTTTGTATGTCCCCTCTTTTGAGGTGAGTTGTTGAGCGTACGCAATAATTTGACTCAAAAGAAAATTTTATGTGATTTATGTTATGTAAAACATATAAATCTAAGTAATAATTATAATATAGAGCATCATGGCATCATCATATAGATAAATTGATCATAAGAATAATGGGAGGTGCATGTAGAAATAAACATACATTGGGAGAATGTCAAGGTAGATATGAAAAATTAGGTATATAGGTAAGTGATCAAGATCAAATATGAAAATTTGAATAGAGTTAATTAAGGAGGAACACATGATATCAATCATGGCATCAAAAACTAGGAAGAAGCATGATGTCCACCATGGCATCAAAATATGAGCAAATAAGTAAGCAAGTGCCATAGCCATGATGCACATAAAAAAAGAGTACACAAAAAGCACACAATAAAAGGCCAAGGGGCCACACATAAAATGTAATAAATAAGAATTATATGCTAAATATAATTCCATCCATAAAATAAATTCATGATTTCTATATAGGGTGTTAGATATGTAAGATGATTTGACATTCATTTGATATTTGGAAGACATGGTGAGACACAAGATTATTAAACCTAGTATTTTCATATCTACATGGTCTAATGAAAACACTTACAATGTTCAAAGCTCAATATTTCTTATTATTAGTTGGTAAATTTTCTATGAATATGTGGTTTTATTAATTAAATAAAAATTAATATTGTTTCTCTAGTTTTGTTGCATGGAAATCTTTGGTAGATAAATAATTAACTATATAGGTCAAATCTCTAAGGTCAAGTAATGGATGAAAGTTATTCTCAATATAGTTTAAATATCTATGTAATAAATAAAGTATACAAAATAATTATATGATGCCATATACTCAAATCAAAATTGATTCATGAAAAGGAGGAATAGAACAATTATATAGATGGCACATTGCATGGTGCAAATCCAAAATATATATTTTTGGTACTAGGTAGAATATGTGAATATAGTTATTTACACCCTCAATAGGATTCTATTTAAATCCTTGTATAACATCACTCCTAGGGAATCATGGTTAGGTACAACACTTCTTGTAAGTGGTTTTAGTATTTTTGGTTATATTATATTTACATTAATTTTTAAATAAATGAGTGATTTAGATGCCAAAAGTAGAACATACATGTTTTATGGATATAGTGATTAGTTCAACACATAAATTATTAGACATACCTAAAAATAAAGTTATTGTAAATAGATATGTTTTTTTAGATAATAAAATATCATTTTTATTAAATGATAGTACTAATAGCAATGTATGGATAACTATATAAAATTAAATAAGTTCAAGTATTAAATTTTCATAGGGATAAAATATGGAGGGATAAAATAAAATAATTGATTAATAATTAATCACATAAGATAACACAAGTGATGAAATTGGTATTACGTTATTGTGAAGGATGTGTGGTAGGGTGGGTTTTCACAAACAATGGAAGGAAGATCTACAAGATTGAGGAAACAAGCGGTGAAAATAGTAAAGAGGTAAAATTTTATCTAAATTTAGTTGTTTCAAAATTATTTAATCAAAATAAATTTAAAGAGGCAATAGGGAATAATGAATTAGGATCCACTATGAAGGTCAAATATGATTCTTTGATGAAAAATAGAACTTGGGTGTTGTTAAATATAACTCAAGCTAAAAAAATCCATTAGTTGTAAGTGGATTTATAAAGTTAAAGGTAAATCAAATGGTTTTATAAATAATTTAAAAACTTGTTTTTTTCTGAAGGACATGCATAAGAAGGAATATGATATGAATAGAGTTTTTTCTTACTATGAATATGGCAACCTTTCAATTAGACATTGTTATTAATGCTCAATTTTGATGATAGTTATTTCAAATGGATGTTTAAAGTGTCTTATTAAGTAAATACTTGGATAAATAAGTGTACACGATTTAATTACACATTCAAAGTTCCTATTAAAAAACATGTAGTTTTCAGGTTGGTAAAGTCTTTGTATGGACTAAGTAGGCTCCTTGAGCATGATATTTTAAGATTGATAAATATATTAAAGATTTATATTTTAAAAGAAGTATATATGAACCAAATCTCTATGTAAAAATAATTATTAATGACATAATGGTTATAGTTTTCTATGTTGAGGATAATTCCATCATCATAAGTAGCATTGACTTAATTTAACAAGTTAAATCTTACATTTGTTGCATTTATGATATAGCAAATCTAAGATTGATTCAACATTATTTAGGTGTATAATTTTGAAAATTTAGTCATACTAATTTTGTATATCAAATTAAATATTCCAAATATTTGTTATATAAACTATAGATATATGATTTTAATCTAACAAATAAAACTATATAGAAAATGGGATCAAAATCTCAACTAACATTGATTCACCATTAGTCAATGAAATAGTGTATCAAATTGGTAGGTGTTTTGATTTATTTCACTACCACTTGAAAACACTTGTGTTTTACATTAATTTTTATTTCTTGATTCGTGTATTAACCATAAGAGTAACATAAGTTGAAAAGAGATTAATTTGAGATGTCAAAGGGACTCTTTACTTTGTAACTCTATATCATAAGTCTATTGATTTTGTGCTAACAACATATACTAATTGAGATTGAGTAAAATAAACTAATTTAATAAGGTCTACAACAAGTTTCATTTAACTCTTAGTTGAGAAGTTTTTTCATGGTATATCAAGATTTAAAATAAAATTTACTTGTCCTCTATTGATTATGAGTATAAATAATTAGTTAGTGTAGATTGTGAAATTATGAGGAAACAAATGATATTGAAGGATATTCAACTCGACCAAACAATACCAACTCCAATTTTCTATGACAAATAAGTTTTATAAAGATTTGTTTTACCCTATTTTTTAATTGAAAAATTAATGTTGTGTAATAGTTATAAAACTTCATAGGTCTGTTAAGATTTTAATACATGAATTTTAAGCATAAATCAAATGTACATAAGGAATTGATTGAAATTTAAATTTAAATTGACAAGTGTACTAAAAATAGTATGTAAAACAAATACAAGGTACTTATATTTTATAGCTTTTGATTCACTATATTTGATACTTGATAGTGAAAGAAAGAAAGACAAGACTATGATAGCTTAAAATCAAGAACATAATCTAAATATATTTATGCATAGGTCTATCCCTAGACAATAGTGTAGGTTGGTTGCGTTTATTGACTACATGATATTTTAAATCTAATGTGATCAAATATTTACTATTTTTCCTTATATGTATGTGTTTGTTGAGTGGGATGAGATGTTTAATTTCTTTTTGTATTGCAAAAATATCATTATTTTCCTTCTCTTTGCTTTAGAAAACCCCATGGGTCATGTTAGCACTATAAACATAACAAAAAGGGCATTTTTAATGGGTTGATCTAAACCCAATCAACCCCTTAATGATTGATGACTACTTATGCACCTAAATAATCCAAGGATGGAATCAAGTGACACATAGTTTTTTTACTTATGGTGATTGTGTAATTGTGATCTTTGACTATATATATGTAGCTATAAATTTTTCCTTGATATTTGATAATTTTAATGTGAAATAGTTTAAAATATAGGTACTAGATAGAAATCAAGTCCCTTTTAAATGCCTTTTTGATTTCCTTATATAGTGAAACCTTAAAATAATTTTCCTTAGCCAACATTAGAAAATGTGTGGGATGACCTAAATGAATATTTTGAATGTGGAAACAAGTTGTTAAATGGGGTGAGTGTGAGGCCTTTTTAGGTGGACCATGACATGATACTTATCTACCTAGAATGGACCTATCATAGAAAATCAAAGACAATTATCTTGAGGTTAGAAAAGTCTGAGAGATTATATGATATAGTTTGAGCATTGAATTGGACATTCTAAGTAATAGTGATGAAAAAATAAGGGTCAAGATGACATATATATGAATGGATGTAGGAATGGTGATTAAGATTCATGCATTTGAGTCAATTGGTTTAATGTATGTCAAAAACTAACATTGTCAAGTACATGAGACCATAATTATGTATTTACATTTTATCCCCTTTGTTCTATTAATAAAATTACTAGAGTAAGGGATAATAAATACTTGAGTGTGTAAAACACACTTTTTACTTGACATTAAAATATAATTGTGAAAAGCACTCAAATTTATCAAAACATGTGATAACACATGAATTTTGACATTTGAAAAATTTAGAACTCTTAATTTTGAAAATTGGAAAGAGAGAAAGGAAGGAGTATGCATGTATGGAGATGAAACCACATTGCTTTGTAAACTATAAAATATGATGAAACATTGGAAAAATATGCCTCCTTGTAGAGTCACTTGGAGGGGTGGTTCCTCATGTTAGAACATTGGTGATTGAGAGTGATCAAATCTCAATTTTGAATAACTAATCAAGCCATTGAGTTTGAAAGATACATCCTTATAAATCTCATGATTGGGAAAAAGTACATAATATAATATTATAATAGGATGGAACCATAAAGGAATTACTAGAGTTGATGTAAATGTCATTTAGTGTCATGACACCCAAACATATATCACCCATAATAAAATGTCAAACCACAAAAGGGGTTCATTGTAAGTAATTCCAAGGTAGTTGAGTGTCACTAGACTCAAACACACATTACTCATAATATAATGAATCAAACCATTATAGATGAATCTAGAGATTATTTTAATGATCAAAAGAGAATGAATAATATTCATGCCCTCATCATGACCATAGTGTTGATATATTTAAAGTGAAATGATAACCATTCATTATTGAATTTGTAAAATTTATTGTACTTGATATGCACATGAATAAAAGAAGTTAGTATGAATAAATATCATTCCCTTGAATATGTGCCAAATGATATATAATATTATGTATTTATGTGCTTCATTGTAACTGTATCTATAGTTTTTTATCTTGTAATAGCTTTGCATATACCCATGTATATGCATTCAAGTGTTATGAATATCTAATCAAGTTTATTTTAAAATAAATTCATATGCATGTCATATGCCCCTATAATATATATTAATGTGCCAATACATGTCATGGATTTGATTTTTGAATTACTTTGATTATTTGAAAGTTTTAATCTTTAAAACCTAAATTCTATCATAGAATCTAATTTTTAAATTTCTTTGAATATTTTAAACCTATACTCTTTTTTTTGAGTTAATTTGAATCTTATAAGCTTGTATTAATTCATGTAATATGATTTTTATGTTCATGGAGGATTATATCTCTAATAAAATCCCACTATAATTCCTCTCTTTTAGATAAAAGACGTAGCCTACAACTCACTCATCTTAAAAAAAAGTGTTAATTGTATCATGTGATAAATATATAATCATGTAGCATTATGTCACATGTGGAGAGGATGTCATCAGAGTAATGTAACTGTCATTGAATTAGGTATGAAACATATGAAATAAAAGGCATACAAGTATCATATCTAGATAGATATAAAATTAAGGTATGCAATAAAGTAACCATCTCTAAATAAGACTACATAGTAAAAGCACATGATATATATATCATGGCACCACTAGTCAATATAAACAATCATTATAATCAAAACAAATATTGTTACTCAATGTCACACATAAGGTTAAGCATCACATTCTAGGGACATATTCAAATGTCACACATACAAGAAAATATCACCCACATAGGGCCTGCATGCACCCAAAATTTATATGGTGCGACACTTCCAATATAAATTTAATGATGATGAAGTGACCTCTTGTTTTGTACTCTCAATGGAACTATCTATCTCTATTCCTTCCCCATGCTTCCCTAGTCCTCCCTTGACCCCTTTTGGTCCCCTTGACTTTGCCTTTTTTATGCCACTTTTGATTTATCTTAAAAACAAACCATACATGATGTAATTACTACCCTAGGTGATAGAACTACCCTTCTAAATTATAGAAATGCCCCTTATTTACACAATACTATGGTGGTTATGTAATTTAGGGGTGTAGTTTTTGAATTCCTAGTGGTGGTTATGTCACCTTAAGTGG
The DNA here is from genome assembly GCA_037957365.1 of Torreya grandis. Lineage (NCBI taxonomy): Eukaryota > Viridiplantae > Streptophyta > Pinopsida > Cupressales > Taxaceae > Torreya > Torreya grandis. The sequence goes on from JARHVA010005726.1 coordinate 268,272, forward strand.
TTTTTTTGAATTTGACCCTACATAAATTTGAAATTCCATCATAGTGGAAACACCATTCAAAATTAGCTCATGTAACTCTAATTTTCATGCATTTTACACAACTAGTTTCATGTTTCTTAAATTTATAACCTTGTGTTTGCCTCCAATTAGGCCTAACTGACTCCCTCTTCTATTTTTAGTCTTCTTCAATTTTTCTCAAGTCAAAACATAGTCACGCTTAGTTGAATTCCTCAATGTAACCTCCCATCTCTTTCTACAAAAAGGTCAATTTTGGCCTAATTTTAGATCTAAAAATTACCATTAGAAGGTACTATTGATAATCTCTTGTATCCAAATACTTAATACAATTATAAGTAGATTCGATGTCTATTATTTTTTATTCAAATACATAGTTACAAGTGAAGAAGTGTTTTTGGTGGAAGTAACTTAGACTTTGCAAGCCAAGACATTAACCAACCTAAGTTCAGTTGCTCTTCATTTATGGATTGTGTTTCCCCCTTTCCCATCTTGTTATAGAATTTGTACATCCTCCAACTAGAGATTTTATATAATATATATAAGAGCATGTATAGCAATCATACTAAGGATTCTCCTATCAACACACTACATGTACTTCAACTAATGTATTCTAGAATCAGGTTGGAGTTCTTTTAATTTCTAGTATTTGTTTTCTTTAATGGGTTATATTTTATTTTAGTTTGTTATTATTTTAGATTATCTTTATATATTCAAAAAAATTTAAAAAAAAATTATAGTGAAAAATATCCATTCCTTTTCATTTGTCTTTGTTACAAAAACATAGCTAATCTTTTATTTGTGCCTAAATTTTTGTATATTAACTTAATTTCAGATTAGAAATACATTTCACTAGTCATCTTGAAAAGGATATTAACAAATATCCAATTCATTTCTATCCAAGAACATTTTTATTTTATTAAAATATCTAAACAAGTCTTTTGTATTATAGACAATCACTTAGGAAAACATAGAAATGTATACAATTATAGGTGCATACACAAGAGGGGTAGATTGTTGAGTTAGTTATTTTGAATAGTTAAAATCATTGTAATTTTCCTATATTGAAATATAAAATCATAACTTGAATCTATTATTTCCATTCTATCAAATCATTCATAAAGCTTGTCCTTAACAAATTGGAGAATTTGAAATGCTAGTCTAGTTTATTTGTGAACAAGAAAAATTCATATACAGTGTTTTGTTATTGTTGTTTTAAATTATTTCTTGTTAAATTATTTTATTACATAGGTTAAATTTAGACATCTAGTTCATCACATACAAAAAACCAAAATGAACAAGAATGTTTCATATTGTTTTCATACTAATAGAATTAGGAAAAATCAAGATCTTGCATGATAGCATAGATTTATTCCCCTCTTATTTGTAAGTGTCTCAAAAATTAAAAGATTATTAAACAGAGAGTTTTGATTTAATTTAATTTTAAACTTGATATTATTTTAATTTTATCACTTTATTTTCAAAAATCAAACATTTATTTCTAAAAAACCAAGAAAATTCCAAAAATAAACGAAAATAGTGTCAAAAGTCTTACTAACACACGTAAGACATTCCAAAAGCCTTGCCAATATATGAAAGAAACAATATAATAGATAATACTTGTTAATACACACAAGAACCATACATAAATCCTTTCTTCAACATTTCAAAAAACACACTATACAAGCTATTACTTAAACAAATTGATATGCTTTTCCCTGACTTCTACCTAGTCTTGTTTGAATGACCCTCATAAAGACACTAGGTCTTGTTTGGCATAGTATATTCCCTATATTTAGAGCACCTTATCCCACTATATTCACATAGTATGTCATTAGCATTGATTTGAGACATGATTTATTTTGATCCACTCTAATTCCTCACCGCATTATAGAGTTTTTATGTACTTTAGATGAGCAAGATCACATCCCTGATCCACCTATCATTATCCTTCTATATAATAGGATACTCAAACACAATGTTATCCAAGACTAGTCCCCCATTCACACCTCTTTCTTATCTTAAAGTATAGCCTTGTCTTCTATCATTCAAATTTAGTGTATGACATTAAATGGGTAGAGTCAACCCAATAGAGTATACCTTTTCCCATGATTCATCCAACCCGATATTCCTCATTTACCCAAATCAAACATTGACCAAGAACTTTTCATTTTTGTAACATCCAATATTAAGGGACCTTAGAGTTGTGTTTTTGCATAGCTTGATGATCTTAATGAGCATAAATATTTTACTAAGATCTTCTGGATCCATATTAAGAACCTATTTCCACCACCTATCACAAATCTTGTTCTACCAAGTAATCAACCAAATCCCTAGCCCATCCAGTATGTTGACTACCTCAACCAAGCCTTGGGAAATTAAGTTCATAAATTAATATGTGATAATTTTCATACATACAAATTGGTGAACCTAACTTTAATGATTTTATCCTTTATATATCCCTTTCTTCCTCCTCTCCTTTTATTTTCTCCATCTTACCTCCTTCCATTTATTCTATGGGTATCCATATACCCCCAAAATATGTCTATACAAGATATTGGTCGATCTCTTATCCTAGAGGCCTATATGAGAATCTATTTTAGCTCTAGTGAGATTTTTTTGATGAGTTGGAGTAACCTAACCTTTGATACCAACATATAATTCCAATATTACAACTATGATCTTACACTAACACTCAAAAAAGAAGTGGGGTTATTATTTAAGAGATACATGACATATCTAAAAATTCAAGTAACCATAATAAATATAACACCATGACCCTTATGGGTGGAGGATGGCCACTCCTTATATTCCACAAGGCCATCTATTAGCTTACAGAGCCCAGATGTAGAAAGCATCACCAAATACAATAACTACTTAGAAAGGATCCATCATTTACAAGATGAGGTCAACCATATGTAAGATAATATTCATCTTCCCAATAGGAATAAAGATCCTTTCAACTTAGTATTCATCACCATAATCAGTACTCTCATATCTCCCACCCTAAACCAACCCCTTCATACAAATTCATCTCACCCATCCACCCCTCCTAAATTAGATTCCCATGGGACCAACACCAACACCAAAACCAACACCAACCTAATCTAGCTCATTATCACCCTAGTTAGCCATATCTATGATTTAGAAAAAAATAAACAAGATTTGAGTCAAGGGGCAAGGCCAAGCCCTCTTACACCAACACATCCCTTTTCTTCTCCCGCTTAGGCAACAACATACCCTACATTAGAAAAATAAGCCTATATGCTCCCACCACTATAATATAAGATCATACCACAAAACCATGTCCCTCATCAACCTCTTGGAGATATCTTAACTCATGGGGTCCCCAACCTTGGTGTCTCCAAAATCCCTTCTTCTTACCAATTACCTATTCAAACTCCAATAGGGGGTGTACACATATATGCTCAAACACTAAAAAATAATATAGTCATAATGAATCCATTGTTATCTATGTATCTAAGCCATATGCCTCTCACATATAATCATCATCCATATACATGATATGTCTCATCCTATACACCATTAGGCTACACACAACCTACCTATATGCCACTAAAATAAGCCACATATACTTTACCATAGAAGTCCACAATGCTTCTAGCATCTCATAATGTGTCTCCATATTTCCACATATTTTCAAAGTCCACTCAGCCAAATACTTATTATTTCACCTTCTCCATACCTCCTTATCAATCTTTTTACATTCCTCCTAGTGTCCATCATGCCAAATCATATATGATGTTTCCTCCTCATCCCAGTCTCGCTATGATTATGATAGACTTTAAAAACATGAGAACCTATGTTGAATACCTCAAACATCCCCTCAATGCTAAAATATAAGGGGTCCTTCTCCCACATCCCCTATCAAATGTTTTTAAATTAAAAGGGGAAAGAAATCCCAATGCACATGAAAAATATTATGTTACGACCATCATAGAGATCCTACCTTGGGAGGGGGTTGTAGTGAAAATTTTTCCCAAGAATATAAAGGGGATAGTGCTGTAATAGTATTACTACATCCCTTAGGGGTCCATAAAATCTTTAGTATAACTTATGGTTGAGTTCATTAAATAATTTGACATGAACAAACTTTGAAAGACTATCACATGTGATTTATTATATATCAAGCAAGAATATAATGAATCAGTTGCCCATTTCATCATGAGATTATGGAAGGTCTTATAATCCTCTACTAATGCACCTAACATGGACCAATAAAAATTATGTGATGCATTCTTCCATTCCATCAACAAAGAAATAAGGGAAGATGTCCAAAAATTTCCATACTAATTATATCAAGAAGCTCCCAAGAGTGCCCTATGCATTGACCAAGTGGAAATTGATAGTGGTCATTAGACCTATAAAACCAATGGGCACATCATCATCCAACAAAAACAATGGGGGATCTCAAAATAAAAACACAAAAAACACAAATAACCAAGGTCCCAAAATCTTGAACTATAATATGAATGGTAACACCAATGGCATCATCAATCAAACTAAGAAGAAAAAACACAAACAATTGTCAATATAAACCTACAAATAACATCAACAACATTAATAACATGGGGTCCAAGAATCAAATCCCCTTGCCATTCATGGGATCAATTTTAACTAACCTTCACCTTGTACTATGCAATAGCAAAACCACAACCAAAGCCAATACCAATTGGGTGAATCATACCCCCAATTCTAGAATTAAAGTTTTTATCAATAGAAAAATCAATAGGGGTTTGTGTAGTAAGGATAAAACATGTGACCTAAATATTATGAACCCAACATCTATTTCCTCTTCCAAAAATTCATAGGTCATGACCCATGGAACTATAGAGAATATAATAAATTAATACAAAGACTCCTAGAGGATCAGAGGTAAACATTCATGGATGTGTTCCTAAGAAGTGCTAGTACAAATTATTAGATCCTTCCAAATAGCCTCATTGTTCCTCAAATCTGACACCTAAAAATCTATCAAGATATATGGATTGATCTTTGACCTAAACAAAACATTCTCTCACATTTCCTTTTTATATTTACTCATAAACTCACTTTCTCATAGGTTGACATTAATTGATGCCATAGAACTAGGGAATTTATCTAGTGTTACCCTTCCTCCACAATCTTAAATCAATTACATCAATTTGGAAATGTTATTGTATAGTAAATAATCATGTGAAATTAAGTACTTCTTTGATGTATGAACCTTCCCATTTGACTTTGAGCTAGCCAAGAGGGGAGATCCATATTTATTTCTACAAGTATAGATATACAACAACTACGTGAAAAGAGCCATAGTTTACGATAGAGTGGTTATCAACATTATCACCTTATCCTTCTTAAAAAATCTTGGTTATGGGGAAACCAATTATTGGAAAACTTGAAATACTCTTAGAGTCTATGATAGCTTCAAGTCCACTTATATAGGGATCATTGTACTCCCAATCACTTTGGGCCCCAAGATAGTCTTAATTGAGTTCTATTAAAGATAAGGACACCAATAATAATATGATCTTAAGGTGCCCTTGTATACATTAGATGAAGGTTATCCCTTCCACCCTGTTAAAACAAATCTAGTTCTTACACTTGGGCAAGGTTTTTATAGCTCAAGGGGATCCTAAACCCTTTGATATGGTATAAGCTACGATGCAAGAGTAGTATGGGTTACATATTGAATATCACTTCCCTACCAATAGGGTTTAAAACACCCATAATTTGTCAATGTCATTAAATACTTAAAAACTAAAGTGGTAATCCTAAAGAAATGGGAAGAAGTGACCCAAATCCTGATAAAAGAGAAATCATATGAGAATGATGTAGAAATGACTAAAAATATTCCTAACTTATAACCAGGTCATAGAGAGATAATTTCCACCCTATATATTATAGATATTATTAGTCCTTTAGAGAAAGATTGTATGTCATGCTCAAATTCATGTTGAGATCACCTCAATCCTCCTTTCCATATGCTCTCACCATTTTGTGAGCAACCTAAGCCTCACTTTCACTAATTTGTGAGCATGGGCCATTGCAGCTGGCTTAGCTATTTTACTAGAACCTCTACTCTCAATATGTGAATCTCCTCAACTAGATGGTCCCACCTTATGCATATTTCATCCCAAAAACACAAAAAACATTATAAATACATTAAAAATACTAAAAACATTATAACATGATCCACAAAAGAATAAAAACATTATCTCACACTTCTATACATTTGTACATTCCCATTCCACCATCCCACACTCTCACTATTTTGTGAGAAACTATTAATTTTGAATTCTCTCACTATTTTTCAAGTAACTATTAAGTTTTTTATGGTCTTTCCATTTTGTAAGCACAGAAACACTAGTTCATTTCATCTTATCCCATGCACTTGCTATTTTTCAAGATCATTTTTTCTCATCTCATTAGCTTCTTGTTTGCTAGACCATTCTCATTTGTTTATCATATCTTCCATTTCTTCTCTAAATCAAGATGGTCTAATCATCATTTTTATTCTATCCCATTTCTTGGGAGAACTACATTTGGCTTGAAGTTCATGTTGGAACATGCATCCATGTAACTATGTAGGCAGTGTCCACTTGTCTTATATATCTAGAGTCATCTCAGCTAAACCCTTCCTTTTATTCTATTCCCCCATTTCTTATATCATTATTCTTTAATTAGGTAATAATTATCATTTTTATTTCTTATGATGTGGTGGAAATTAATACCTCTATTGCACATGAATGAACATTTATCTTTAAACTACACTAACTTAGTTTGTGTTTGTGTGTGTTTAGCTATGTTTTCTTGGTGTTTTGTTATGCTTTCTAACCTCTCCTTTTATTTATTCTTATTTTATATTTTTATTACTTCATATCTCCATTCTTATTATTGTGTTTCATTTATTGTTTTTATTATCTCTTTTGTGTTTCAGAACATCTTAATAATTCACATGGATCTTGATTGTTTATATCTTGATCCTATGTTATTATGTTGTTCTTGGACCATTTTGTTTATTTCATTACTGTTGATGTTTTGATTTTCTATTTGATTTTGATTTTATCTTTTTGTGTTTAATAATGCCTTTATGGTCCACATGGATCTTGATTATTCATATCTTGGTCTCATGTAGTTAAGAGATTCTTGCATTTTGTTTTTAAACATTTTTGTTCCTACTTAAGTCTTGATCGATCATATCTTGTTTTCAAGTTAAGTTCATTTATGTTTATCTTTTTCTTTGTTTTTTAATTTTTTGTTTAAATATAAATCACTGTAACTCTAGTTTTGGTCATTATTTTACCATCATCCTTAGTTATAGATATTAACATTTGAATTGGCTTAGCACAATTGGAATCTTATGTCATTCTAAGTTATTCATACTTATGATGCCTAATTTATTTTGATATAGAAAAAACTTTTACTCAGGTCTCAAAGCCTTAACTTCAACATTAGCTTCAATGAATTATTCTCAAGAACATTTTTCAAAACCTAGGCTCATGATATAGAATTAGGCTTCTAGGTAGCATGCATTTTAGTACTTAAGTTTGTGCTTAGATGTGCATATATTTGCATACATTGTGATTCTAATAAATTCTTGGTCATTTTTCATCATTCCTCATTCCATTCTCCCAAACTTGGGTGAACTACATTGGCATGAAGTTCATGTTGGAACATGAGTCCATAGAACTATGTAGGCAGTGCTCAATTTATATTGAGGTTAGCTTAGCTATCTCCATTCTTCTTTTAATCTCTCTCATCACTTTGTGAATTCTCATTTGCTTAGTTTTATATGGATTTCTAAGCCATTACACCATTACATGTACATTTGTGCCCACTCACTTTAACCTATCTTTTTAGTTATATCTTTGAGTTATTTTGCTTGCCAATTACCCATGATGGGGCACAACATCTAAACCACATCTAAATCAAATCAGATCTACAGTGGAAAAAGCATTCTTTATTTTTAAACAATGATCAAGATTTACCCTAATGGGGTAAAACTATTTTATCATGATCACATCTACTCTATTGGAGTACTTATTATCTTTTCTTTACAGACCCCATTCTAGTGGTGCTTCCCTTATGAAAGTAGAATGTTCTTCCTTTTCCTCTAATTCTAAGATCTCCACATTAAATCCCATGATGGCAATATTTTAGTGTGCAAATTGTCTCAAGATTGATCAATGTCGTAAGTGCATAGCTTGTACTCTCAAATTGGGTACATTCATAGTGTGTCCCTTATATTCATGAATTGTATCTATTCCATTCCCCCCAACTCTAGGGTCTATTATACCTCTCATTATATTTTGATCATTGATGGTAATCATGTGTGCAAGCATTAACTCATCTAGATGTGATCTATTCCATGGGTTAATCTCTCATTTTCTCTCTATTTTCGAGAGTTCATCCTTCTCTTTCATCCTAGTATGTCTTCTCAAGGCGGAATCATGGGTCTATTCCAATTTCTTCTTGACAACTCTTTTCTTTGAAAATATGTTTATTTTCCTAAATGTATCGCTAGACCTTCTCAAATAGGGGCAAAATCTAGACATCTAATTCCTAACACCATTTGTGTTGAAATTGTCATTCTTACTCAAATTGCACTCAAATGTACATTTTAGGTCAAAATCCATAAAAACATGCTAAATGTTTCAAATTTGTCATTTACAAGTGCCAATTTATGTCAAAGTATCCCTAAATGGGGAAATGTAATTTATAGGCTAGCTAACTTTGATCAATTCATTTTGAGTCAAAATGATGTTTTCTCCTTTTGTGCTCTAGATCACTCTTTTCTTCTAATTCATCGGTACACACCACATACCTTTTATATTTTGTTTTGGATACATAATAAATGTAAATAAGGTTCTGACACATCTAACTTCATCTTCTAATTATTGTCAATTCAAATTACAACTCAGTAATATGACTTTCTAACCATTTTGATTAATTGAGCACCAATTTTCAAATAATTGTACAAATGTTGATTAACCTTGTTTAAAGATAATTAATACAAATCAAGAGCTTACGTGGATTTTCCATGAGAGTTGTTACATATTTATTTTTGAAAATTGATTCTTATTATTTGCATCATCAAGTGACATAATTTCTTGGGAAGATATTCCTAGGCCATAAATGCCATAAATATCAAGATTATGGGTCACCCATAACTAGTTAATGTCTCCCATTCCTCTTCAATGCCCCTTATTACAAGGTCATGATGAAGATAATTATGGCTTTAGTTCCAAATATCAAGATTTTTCATAGCCACACATCTCAATCTTGAGATGGATGGTTATGGTTGATCCTGACCAATCTTAAAAATCTATAAATAGAGAGACCATGAACATCATTTCTAAGCTATTTTGGTGCAAGGTTATTATTCTCAAATATATTTAAATCTTGAATATTGTAAAGTTATAATGTTAATTTTTTTCCACAAGATTTTACATTTGATCATATATTTTTCTTGCAAGCTTCATTGATAGGCTAGTTGAGTGATTTGGAATCATAAGCCTAGGTTTTATGGAGTGTTTTTGAGGCATTGGAGTAGCTTACCACCATTTTTGATAAAGACAAGGATGCATGATCAAGGTAGAACATTATTTTTATCCACATGGGTATGGTGAATCCATTTGGGAAGGTAATATGGTGTTGGTTTTCTCATTTGTTTTTTACTATCCTTTGCAATTTTCATAAGAATAAATAAGCTTGGTTAGTTATTTCTTTATGCATGTTTCATCATTTATGGACTAATGCTTGACTAACTTGCTTTGTAATCCTCTCTACAAATAGATTTATAATAGGAAGAGTATGTTTCTCTCATAAATAATGGTAAGATCATTGGTGAAGGAAGAATACACAAAGTGGCACATCTAGATGCTAAATCTATGGAACCCATAAATCTCACTTCCACATGCCATAATGAGGAAATACCTATTAAATGTCTACGTGTTAATGTGACTAAAGATTTTGATCTAAATCTACCACTTCGATTTCTTTCATCTTTTATGGATAATTTAGAGGATGTAATTAATAGTTTTACTATATGGATCACAAGAATAATACAACACATCAAAGACAAGTTTTCTATAGACAATGACATGAAACAAAATAATATTAATGTGAGTTTAGCTATGCATATACAACTATTTTAATACTAATAAACCCTTGCTTGGATTCATTTTTTTGATATATCGATGATCCTACCACATTTCAAATCCTAGGAAAAACTTTTTTTGGGAAAAGGGTATATTTATTGAAAAAATATACAACTCTTGTAAATGATGAAAAAATTGATTTTGGTTATATTGAATTTTGACAAGTAGGGGATATTTTTGGTTGCATTCCTATCTCAATGTTATAAAATGAACTATGAATTTAAATAAGGCATGTCATACAAAATTGTGAGACTTGTAGTATAGAGGTAACTAAAACATCTATGATTAGATAGCCTTTCAAAAAAATAGTGGACATTGAGACTTGTAGAGAAATTAATTTACCATAAATGACACCAAAGGAGAAAGAAATTGAAACATTTGAGATGTAGTGGATAATGAAGTCACTCCTTGCCTAAAACTCTTAGTGTAAAGGCATCCAAAAAAATTAGCTCATGATAACAAATACTTGGGCTAAAAAAGAAGTCATCCAAACACTTCACTCAACCAAGTGGAGTTTGATGAAAGCATAGATAGTGAGATTTCAACAATGTATGCAGATAAATGTTGCACCAAAAATTGTTTTTAGTTAGGACTATCATATGAGATTATAAAATTTTAAAATATAAAGTTGATTGATTCCACCACAATAGATAGGAGGCAACATGTCTTAGATGCCCTTTCTACGAATATTTTTTGAAAAATAAAAACAAAACTAGCAATAACTTTCAAGGTATAGAGATTTGTTTGGAAGAATGGCTTAAAATATATGGATTGAAGAGAAGTATATTTTTTAACATTCAAAATTGTCACAAAAATGGGGAATGAAATGCATTCTATGTAGGGAGATTTTAACAATATCCACATAAGAAGACAATGCTAGCTAAAGATTTGTTGGACCAATTAGTGAATGATTTTGCAGATGTTTTTCCACAAGTAACATGCCAAGTAGATATAGATGTCTCATGAGAAAATGTTTGACATATTTCAATATCTTTCACTCAAGTATTTATGAGGCACCACATCAATGCACAATTATCAGATATAGAATCTGAGCCAATATCCCATCCAAAATTCAATAACATGTGGATAACTAATTTTCATGATGTGACCATTACCACATCTGATGACTTCACTAGCTGCAAAACATGCATATTTTTGACTCAATAGAAACACTCTGGGTCTCTCTCTAGAGATCAAGAAGAGTGTATCGATCAAGAATTTATGATGCACTCAATTCAAATACTTTATATAAGACAAATGTATTACACACATAAATGAATGTTAGATCAATGCCTTGAAGAATGCCTCTATGTCATTCATGATAAGGTGGAACATGAAAAAACATTTATGTTGAGGATAGTGACAAAAAGCAAAGTACTGACTAATAGAATATTAGAGTTATCAATGGTATGGATTATAACACATGGTCATGGTGCAGGCAGATATGGGAATTTTTTTACCATACATTCTTGGAGGTTCTAAAATTACTATAACCTCATTAAACATGTGCTTTAGGGATATGGAAATAACCATGCCAAATACTTATGGATCTTTACTATATAAACTTGGAACTTCAAAATATCCATTATATGATGCACTTTTGTCTAACAACTGCTACCCTGAATGTAAGAAATATAGAGATGAAGTAGAATCAATTGGTACATTCAAGAAAATTCCTTATAAGACATATCTTCAACTAGACAAATATTGTGGGGACAATAATAATAGTTACTTCCATCCATAATTATGTTTAAAAAATGTCAAACTTTATATAAAAATAATGTTACATATACAAATTCACAAAATCAAGTTTTTTTGTATAGGTATGTGTTGTAATATTTATCTATCCTTGTATACAAAGGTGATTTTCTTGATGTTGACATCATATTTATCACTATAGGACATATCCATGAGGACATCAACAACACATTTGGAAACATGTCTGAATGCATAAAGAGGAAAGATGTATGGAGTGTGACAGAGATGATGGATACTTATAGGATGTGTGAAAATATAATAAAATTCACACCATATTTGATTGAAGAGGTAGTGGATTTCAATGAGTATGTTAATAGTTACCCGTTGAATGGAATAAATGAAATAGTAGGCTTGACAAAAGGTCAATACTTTATTCTACACATGGAGCAAGGTCAACCCATTATGCATTACAAAAAATCTATAAGAGATAGAAATTGGTCCTCCCCAATTAAATTATGGGGAACAAAATAAAATGGTGAGCTAAATGTTCTAGAAGGTAATCCATCAAAAATATAGTTCCAAGACTTGAAAAAAAAAAGGAAATGTCTAAAGACTCCATTGTTACAAAAGACTCAAATAGAAGTAGAAAAAGGAGTGAAAAAGAAATTAAATTTAAATTAAATAAGTATGTACATCAATTCAATGAATTTGGTTTGATAAAAAAAAGTAAGTGGAAGGATCTAGCATATTACTTCCAAAACATCCATGACATAACGAAAGAAGACATGTTCTCTTCTAAATTTGAGTGTGCAGGAGATTTTTGGCCTATATCTCACCACAACATACCCTTGCATAAATATTTACACAAAATGGTTAAAGACAAGACCCTTGATTTCTGAGTGGCATCTACATATACATATGTTGGTCCAAAAATCAAAATAACAAAAATTGCATTTGATCTAGCTCAAGATGTGCAAATTAGAGATATGCTATTTTTTAGACCTAGTGATTCTATAAGAGTGGAGTACACAGTATGGGTTACTAGAGATAAAATAAATATTAAGATACTAAAAATAGATTGGGATATAAAATAAAGGATCAATGTAGCTTGGTTCATCCTTTTTCATACAAGGAAAAAAGATGCAAAAGAAGCAAAAATTTATTTAGGTTGCTTGGACAAGAAATGGAAGCCAAACCCAACTGACACATGTTTACCATGCATAATCATAGATATTATCATCTATGCTTGGAAACCAAATAAAAATTGGAGAGGTCATACACTTTTTCTAACTAATTTTTTGAAAGGTATTATAAAAGACTATTTGAAAGCATTACCCCACTAGACATTAACAAAAATAGTGATAAAAGGATTGGGAAATTTGAAATGGTGTTTCCTTAATTTTGGAATGAGAAATATGATTTTTTTTTTCAAAATTTAGTCCATTTTTTGAGAATGTATAATGTTTTATTGTTTTATTTATTTATATTTATTTCTAGTGGCACTTCGCATTTGGGTCTTGGAAAATACACTTTAGCATTTGAGTTTTATATTTTCTACTATGACAATCTAATAATTTTGTAAATGTGCATCTATTTAATAGCATTTTACTATTATAATTTCCACTTCACATTTTTTCATCCTGAAAAATGGTCTTTGTAATTTTCACAACTGAGAATTACACTTTGGCTTTTGTGTTTTTTAAAATACACTTTGGCATTCCCATGTATGTGAAAAGGTCTTTGGGGTTTATGCCTAGGAATGTCCCACTTTCACATCAAGATTTTTTCCTTGACATTTGCATATTGAAAAATGTTATTCAAATTTTTAGTTTTTTAAATTACACTTCTTAAAAGCACCAGAGATTGTACCATGTGGCATAATCTTGGAAAATCAACTATATAGAAGGATGACTAGTCCAAACAAAAGACCTAAACATGTGAGTACCTGAGATTGTAATACGTATCACAATCTTGATAACTCAAATATGTGAGAGATTATATTAATAATAAAACACAATGATCAACATGTGGTAAGTACACAAATACAAGATAAAATTTGATGGTCATGAGGATGTTACCTAAACCAAATTAAATAGATAGTTCATGATCCAATCAACCAATGACATGTGGCATCCTAATCATCCTAGGTTTTTTAAATCACATATCACCCAAGTACCTAATTGATGTAAGAATTATTTTTCCTTAAAAAATAAACCACCAAGTCTTGTTGATTTTAAATTCATGGTTTGTGAACTAGTTTGAATGGCTGCATAATTTTGACTTATTTCAAATATATAATATAGATGTGATTTATTTATAATAAGTCTAAGTAATTCTTGATGAAGTCTAATTTATTTATGATAGTTTTGAACTACTAATTATTTATGATCATTTTAAATAATTTAGACTTATCACAAATACATTAGATAAACGTGATTTATTTGTAATAAGTCTAACTTAATCTTGATACAGTCCAATTTATTTCTGATAGTTTTCAAAAATTTGGACTGTTGATAAGTCCAAATTATATGAAATAGTCCTTAATTATTTGATCACTCTAATTCACTTAAAACACACTATGAGACACTTTTTTAAACCAAATAACATCAACCTCACATCAATATTTTAGAACAAGGAATTAATCAATTACCAAATTAGCAAGAGAGGGAAGATATCCACTTTAAAACTAGACAATAAACTTTAAATTACACTTAGAATGACCTGTGAGAACTATTAAGCACTTCTTGAAGTTTAGAAACTTAGACATAAGCAAGGAACATACATTCACTTAACAATATTGCATAAATTCATAGAACACACCTACATATGGCTTAGAAAAGGATGTAATTCAATCTTTATTACCTCACAAAGGCATCATAATAAAAATTTTGGTATATTTTGGTCATTCCAAAAAGAGGATAGAAGGATCAATTTCAAGGCTTAGAAACTTGTTCTTATAGAAAAGAAAAACAAAGAGAAAGAGTTGTGCATTGAAAAAAGTCTCAACCACTTTTGATGGATTAGCACTCTTGAGGATGCTGACTCATATCTTATCAACAAAGAACCAACTTTGTAAAAAAATAAAATGTCCATTCCCCATATCTGATCACCAGATCTTTTATTAGAATCATGTCATTATCTACTTGATTTGCTGATAAGGATCATGTCTTGGATCTGGATGAAATGTGCCACATATGCATTAGGTGGCCATCATAACTTGAAAATGTGAACCATGATGAGGTGAGACATAAGTCCACTATATTTGAAAATAAATCTTATACCATTGGTTTTCATACAGTCACAATATCTATGATCTGAAAACTACCTTACTTTGCTTCACAGTTACTAGTTTATCTTTGCCTTTAGTATTAGATACAAAGGATCTATCTTACCTATATAAGTATTTTAATGGAAATTCTTGGTATTTAAAATGTGGCCTTGGTTTAACCCTAGTCCTCCTTCAAGCTCAGCTCCTTGATATTTGCTTTGTTTGGGTCCCAAATAACTTTTTTGACTTTCAACAAAAATGTCTCAAGCTTGGTTTCACTTATTGGCTATCGATATCCAACTCAAATTGTCTACACCATTCCAAAATATCTTTATACTCATTGGTTCCATAGATACATTGAATTATTGACTTTTCTTTTCTCCATTGATATGCCTATTTATATATTCCCATGATTTTTTGATCATTTTCCAACTAAATGCACTTGTGCCACTTGCCATGAATGCATTTTCTTTCTAGATCCTTTCACCCTTTGACATCCACTTACCATTAGATTTAAATGCCTAATTAAATGTAAGCCTTTATATCTCCTTAGTCACACTTTCCTATAAGTTCTTTCATAATATTAGATCAAGATGTATGAGCTCACGTTGATCATTGATTTCACTTAGACCCATCCTTTTGTAAGTGAATACACACCATTGGATCTTAGCTTGATGATCCTAAACTATTGGATCATGTTCAACTTGTAGATATTTAAAGGATTTAACTGAGGGACATTTTGACCTATTTGACTTTAGTGTTGATTATTAGATCTCATGTGTTAGTATGAGGGCTCCTACAGACTGTTAGATCTTGACCAACTTCAAACCTTTTAATGACCTTTTGAACCCAAATGATTACTTTCCATAGTCTAAATTTTATAGCTATGCAAACATCTTATTGACTTCTTGAATTGATGTGTATCATTATGTCCTTCATTGGATTAAACATAGATTATCGATCTTGAATCCATATGAATATAAATGGCTATTTCCTATAGCTTGAACTTTTATGTTTGTGTGAACGTATTTGATTTCCATGAAAAAAGTCACTACATATTTGAAAAACAATGGTCATCTTCTATGTTTGAATTTGACACTTGTGGTGCCTATCTAAACTTTTAATTGAGGCACCATTTTTGAAATAACCCTTTCAAAACCTTGAGTTAGACCATTTTCCTAAGAAGTGAGCCTTCGACAAAATTGTATAGGGCACTTTGCTGCAAAAAGATCCTTTAGAAACTTTAAACTGGACCATTTTATTGAGAAATGACCCTTTAATAAATGTGTATAGGGAAATTTTATATGGAAATATCCTTCATAAACTTTGAACTGGACCATTTTCCTAAGAAATGACCATTCGGTAAATTGTTTTGCCCACTTTACATTGAAAATTGACCTTTTAAGACTTTTGTAGTGTTCACATTCCCAGGAAAAGACCCTTCAAGAAAATGTTTTGGCCACTTTACTTGAAAATGATATTTTTGTAAAAACGTTTTGGGACACTTCGATCGAAGATGTATCCTTTGGGATTTTTATATAGGACCATTTATTTAAATAATATTATCCTTCAAGAAAATTATTCTAACAATTTTCCTGAAAGAAATAGGTTTTTGTCTTTTGCTTCAGACATTTTGTCCAAAAGGATTCATACCTCCAAAACTTTGTCTTAGAAAATTTATCCAAAAGAATTGAACACTTAGCCAAAAAGAAAGAGTCCTAAAAGAATTATCTTAGAAAAGGAAAACTCAAAAGAATTAACACTTAGTCAAATGAAAGGTCTAAAAGAATTCAAGTAAAGACTTGGCTGAAAAGGTGTTTTTTACTTAGCTTTTCCTTGAACTACACTTGAAATTTTGCTTGATCCTTGAAGGCTTGAACACTATGAAAAATTATTCAGATACCTATTGTTTTCAACTATATAAAATAAGATCCTACTCCTTTTACTAAACTCCTGGACTAGGCATATTTTTTGGTATGTAGACCAAAATTTGGTCAACATCTTTGGTAACTTGGCTTGGTATCATGCCTATTATGTTTGAGAACTCAGACCATATACATGAATTTGACTCATAATAGATAATATATGGACCATTTATATTATTTCAAGAAAGTATTTTGATTTGCAAAGATAGAAGAATTCCAACAATAGGGTAAGGAAAAAACAAAAGCAGGGAAACTAACCTAAAAAAGTAAAGGTAGCTAACTACTAAGTAACTATGAAAATAAAGTCACTTATTAGGGAAAAAATAGAAACAAAACTAATGTGTTTGAAAAAACCTGGAGAGAAATATAAACAACTAACTATGCACAAGGGACTTAGCTTTCCTTAATAGTAGTGATTGAGATGTATCCCATTAACTAGGATAGGAACCTCTTCATCATTCATCCTTATGATCTAGAAAGCATAGTGGGACTTGTAGCTGGAGATTGTATATGGACCACTCGAGAGATATTAAAATTTTGTGTTCTTTCATGGATTGGATCTGTTCTCATCCCCTTTGAGGACCAAATCTCCTTCTTGAAAAGCTATTGAATGAGCTCCTTTATCAAAATATCTCTTTATCATTGCTTGATGGGCCTCCATGGCCAACATTTCCTAATGATTTGTCTCCTATGGATCCATGATCTCAACATATCTTATTTCCATTAGATCAGTTTCTAAATTCTCAAGCTAATGCATCAATTCTAAAGTAGGTAATTCAAGAGAAACATGCATTCTTGCTTCCTTATTGTATACTAGCTTGTGTATAGAACTAGAAATTAAGCTCTTATAGGTGATTCTATCAACCCATAGATCTAACTTCAATTTGAGATGCCATGATCTATGATTGTCTTCTACAGTTCTCCTAATGATCTTCAACAAATTCTTGCTGGTAGACTCAGTAAGGCCATTGCCTTATGGATAATAGTTTGATGAGGTACTAACAAAAGCACTATGTTGAACTACCCATTAACTGATCTTAGATCCTATAAAAGCCATAGCATTATCAAAAATTATAGTTGAAAGGACCCCAAACCTAGTTAGCAAACATTCATATAAGTTTAAAACATTAGTTTCTTTGGTTTCTTTGAATGCTACTACCTTTATCTATCTGGTAAAATAATTTGTGCCAGTCAAGATCTACTTCTATTCTAAGCTTGATGGAGGGTTGATAACACCAATAAATTCCAATCCCCATTAGACAAATGGTTGATTAACTAAAATTGGTTAGAGAGGTAAGGCTATAAGCTTCACCTTTATAACAAACATGCCATACTATCTACATTTCCTGATCCATACATAGAAATCACTGAATAAACTTGTCCAATAATACCCACCTCTCATGATCTTATGGGATGTGATTATTGTTGAGTAATTCCTCTACCATGTCTATCATGGAACTGCTCAAGTAACCTCTATATTTGGAATAGTTCTATGAATCTTATTATTATACCATTAATATCTATTTTTAAATAATACATTATCAACAAGGAGAAAAGGAATTGATTATAATCTAAAATATCTCCTCTTTAAAGGAGTTAGATGAGGAAAATAAACACCATTCTATAAATACCTTACCATATCCTAAAACCAAATGGAACTTGATCCTGATCACTTGCAAGTTCTTGATCATTTGACACCATAGCCTATTCATTAAACTCCTACAAGTCTTGGGATAGATGTTCACAAAGTCATTTGCCTATAACCAGATTTATGACTTTGATATCAATTTCATATTCCATGACCTTGGTTACCCAACTAGCTCTCTTGTCATTTTATGTATTTTTTCATAAGGAAGCATTTGACACTTTTATGTGTAACCATCAAATGTATATTATTATTGGACAACAAATACCTAAAATTTTTAAGAGACCTTATAACTAAAAGAATGTGCTTCTCAACAAAATAATATATGATTTTATATTCCTCTAAGACTTGATTGAATAATTCTATTAGATGTTCTAAAGTCTATTTTTTCTATTACACGAGAATACCTAAAATTGTGTCAATATTAGCATAGTTGTATAAGAATAAATATTTTTTAAAGTTAGGTTTCAAGAGTGTAGGAGCACTGGATATAGCTTTTTTATTTCTTCAAAGCTTCTCACTCCTTTAGACCAACTGAAACTCTGGCCTTTATTTAACATGGCTATCAGTGGCCTAGCTAAAGTAGAAAAATTTAAAATGTATCTCCTTCTAAGATTTATCTTACCTAAAAATATTTTTAAGGCTTTCTTATGATTAGGAAAATATAGTGCAAGAATTGATTCTATCTTGTCAAGGTCTATGCTTGTACCATTTTTTAAAATGACATGTACAAGAAGCCTATCTTCATTCATAGATAAAACACACTTTTTGGGTTTAAAGATACTCTAAATTCCATACATATTTCAAATATTTGTCTAAGATGAATCATATGCTCATTTTTGGTATTAGATAATATTGTTATGTCATCTAAATAGACAAGATAAAATTTTTGAGGAGATCCTAAAATTCCATGTCCATAACCTTTTAAAAAGTGGATCCATCATTAGATAAATAAAAAGACATATGTCTATATGTGAATGTCCCCCAATTTTTGGTGAATTTTTTTTTGTACTAGTCTTCTTCTTTAACTAAAATATGGTTATGTCCACTACAACCATCTAATAAAGAGAACCTCTCTAAACCTGCAACTAGTAATAAAATTTGCTCCATTGATGATAATGGATAGTGGTCCTTGAGAGATACCTTGTTCAAGCCTCAGAAGTGAAAACATAGCCTTATTTCATAATTATTATTCTATATTGGAACAGTATTTTCCACCCAAGTTGAGTGCTTCATTGTAAATATTATGCCTAACTCAATAAGTTAATGTAATTCAACTCTCATTAGAGGTTCCAACTTTGGATTAATTGGCCTTTGCCTTTGTCTAACTGACCTAGTTTCATCCTCTAAATTAATGGTATGTTGAGTTAGACTTGGATCAAAACCTTTAAGGGAACTATACTACCATGCAAAGACATTTGCAAAATTTGAACATAACTTGACAAAAACTTCTTTCTCCAAAGATGTGAAAACTTTGCCTAGCTTTAAACTCTTACCAGTTACAATCTCTACATTTGTGTAATGTTCTTCCTTGGTTGAAAAATAAAAATTTTCTTTTCTTAATTCATCATCTCTACTAAATATATTTCTTAGGGTGACCAGTCCTTTAGGATTTAGGAAACTTTTTTGTCTTTAACTGCACAATCTAGTCATTATACTGTTGTAAATATTTGTCTTAGTTTCTTGATGAATATTTAGCTTATTCTTTAAGAATCTAACAATCTAACTATGATATTAAAATAGTTTCAAAATTTCACTATTGTCTAGGACAAAATGTCTCAAACTACTTTGATGTATGATTGAAAATTTTCCCTTCTAATGTCATTTGGGATATTGAATTGTGACCCAATAACAACCAACCTGTCTACATTCTTATTATGGTTTCTTGATATGGCTTGAATATTGAAGGATTGAAAGTCCTCAACCAACTCCAATACTCTATGCTTATAATACCTAAGTAGTGGATTCTTGTAGATATTAATTCCCTTTACTTGGTGAACTACTAGTTCACTATCTCCAAAGACTTGTAAGGAATTAACCTTCATCTTTATTGCCCAATACAAACCGTGCACTAGTGCTTCATATTCAATAACATTATTAGAACCACCAAAATGAAACTTGAGATAAGATAAATACATCTGATTAGTTGAATAAATTAACATCATTGCAGCTCCAATGCCATTTTTGTTCTTAGATCCATCAAAATATAGCTACTAGAGTCCTTCACTAGGCTTCTCATCTTTTATCAATGTTGGAATTGGTACATCATTTTCATGGAGACAATAGACAAAAAATCCTTCTTATTTAGTTAACTTTTACGGATCATTTACTTGAAAATTATAGGCCCATTCATCAAAAAAAATATCTAGGACTCCATATAGAGGTGATTCAGTTTCTACCTCACTGTTTTCTAGCACCTTGTCTAAGATAAAATAATTAGTGTTCACCATGCTTGGCATGTATGGCTCCAAATGAAATATTTTACTAGGTCTAGAACATATTATTACCTTAGTTCCAAACTTGGTTTTTAACATTAAAAAGGTCTAGTTAGCTGACAAATATCCTCCAATATTTGAAGTAAAATCTCTTGATAGGCACATGGCAAAATAAGGAGGCAAGTCTACTACAACTACATATTGATAAATAACCACATTAGGGAAAAGATATAATGTTAGTTTTAGGAATTTTATTATGTTTACTAAATTTCTTGGTGAACCATATAATTTCAGTAATTCTTAGGTATTTGGCTCATAGACAAGACCAAGCTTGTCTGTAATTTGTTTAGGCATGACAATGTTACTAGCTCTAAAATATACCTAATATAATGACAATGTTACAATGTTATGGACTAAATAATCACCTAATATAAAAGAGAGATAAAAGGGAGGGGTTTTTCTTGACTTGGAATTGGATTTATCCACCTTTGTCATGTTATGTATCTACTGATCAGGTTGCTTGATTTGTTGGTTAGAATTGGCCAAGACAGCTCCTTATTTCTCCATTGGTTCCTTAGATACTGTAAGATCTAAAAGTTCTTGAATCAACATGTCTTTATGACTTGGAATGGAAATGGAATCCCACATGATAATAATAACATTTTATTTATTTATCTAATATATAATTCTAAAATATGTTTCACTAACCTTTGGTTGTAACTTTTGAACTACTGGTTGTTCTCTAGTTAGGGGCATTTGGGGAACTTTCACTATATGTATTGTGAATATTCTATGCTACAAGAACAATAACTTAATATTTGACATTATTTGAAACAAAATTAGGAAAACTATAATTATTTTTCACATCTTGAGCTTATTTAACTACTCTTATTTTAGCTCTATTCATATCTACCACTTGACCATTTGTGTTGCTAGTTCCACCAACTTAGTTGAATGCAATATGGTCATCCAAATGCCAATTAACATTGATAGCATCAGGCTGACCTAGAACTTGTTGAACTTGTCTTTAGACTATCATATTCATCTCTTGATATTTACCACCTTGAAGAGATAACTCTTCTTATGTCATTTATGGCATGGTAACCTCTTGTGATACCAAGGCTTGATTTTGAGTGTCATGTGGATTGGAAGGCTACCAACTTGGATCTTGCATCAAGTTATTTTGAGGAATAATAGATTTTGAAATAGAGGTACATTTTGGGCAAGAGTTGCATATGGCTTATTTTGGGTTATGGCTCCTTGATTTTGATAAGGTTGCCTATTGTCCTTAAAACCTTTATAAGAAGGTATTTAATTATTGAAAGACTGATAAGATCTCTAGTTTTGCTACTAATAAGGTCTACCATGGTACTATTATCTCTTAGGTGAAATAATCTCATTTTCAAAAGATTGTGACATGTAGTTTAGATCACTAATCTCACTAGATTGATTATGAGGGGTTATAACTTGGAATTTTGGAGATGAAATAGGAGCTATATATAGAACTTGAAGAAGATAGACAAATTGTAATTTTGGGGAAAAGGTTGCCATAGGACTTAGAGAAAGTTTACCATCTTGAATTAGGCTATTTTATGCTCTAATTACAATATCATAGGCATTTCATAAGTTATTACCACCCATGGACTATATCATGATACTTATATTAAAATTAAGGGCCTTAAAGTAGTACAAAAATGCATACTCTAGGGATGGTCTAACCAATGCAGGGATTCTAATCCATGTATTTTGAAATTTGAGGTTAAAGTTGGACATGAATTCATAGAGGTACCTTTTAATGGTAGTCATTTATTCACCCAAAGATAAATGATCTAACTTTTCTTCAAATTACTTAACCAAGGTTGCACATAACTCATCCCATTTAAAAATGGAGGTCAAAGTAAGATTACTATACCATTTAAATTATTTTCCTTTAAATGAAGCAATA
This sequence comes from Torreya grandis, assembly GCA_037957365.1. Taxonomy (NCBI): domain Eukaryota; kingdom Viridiplantae; phylum Streptophyta; class Pinopsida; order Cupressales; family Taxaceae; genus Torreya; species Torreya grandis. Next base: position 291,369 of record JARHVA010005726.1, read on the forward strand.
ATAAATTTTATGGCCACATTATCTTGAGTAACATTATGAACAAAACATAGACTAGAAACATCTGGATATGCTCAATAGTGATAGTTTCATCCCATTATCTAGAGAAAAAAGGCATATTTTCTAGGGAAGACATAAGAATGTAATCATATTGGGCCAAATTTAAGGGACTAACCTTATTAAATGGAACAAACACTTGATTCTTGATAACCATTTGAGAAAAAGAGATTTGTCTTATGGGGATAATAGATTAGACTAAAACATTAGAATGACCAGAAGATAGATTCTACTTTGGAGGATAAGGCCTTGAACTATTGAATCTTGACATTTTATAAGAATTAGAAGGTAATTTAATATGTTCAAAAAAATACCTTTACTTGATGCTCTTGTTGTAACCTTTGGCATGAAAGCACTTTCTAGAAGATGCTATGAGTTTCATGACATGAAGGATCTTCAAATTTTTATGATGGTAGACCTCTCCTACTATTGAAATTACTTCTTCTCAATATTCAAACTTCAATTATACCAAAGAAACTTGGTCCCACTAGGTGTGCCAAAACTATGGTGTTTAAATTTACACCCTAGATAAATAAGGGGATTATTCAGATCTTCCTACTCAAATCTAGTCCAATATGGGACTGATCCTAGGTTGTGGGTATTCTAATAATGGATTAGATCTCTAGATAAGGTTGAATTCCCTTTAGATTTATCACCTAAACTAGCACATACTTGGAAAAGGGAGAGATATTTTGATAATAACTTATAAAACATGTAAAAGTGATGATGCACCAATGATTTGATCACTCCAATTCACTCAAAACACACTACGAGACACTATTTTAGAGAAAAGAACATCAATCTCACATAAATATTTTAGAATAAGGCATTAATTAGTTACCAAATTAGTAAGAGAGGGAAGATATCCACTTTCAAACTAGACAATAAACTATAAATTACACTTGTAATAACCTGTGAGAACTATTAAACACCTCCTAAAGGTGAGAAACTAAGACATAAGAAAGGAACTTACATTCACTTAAAAATATTGCATGAGTTCATAGAACATAGTTTAATTTGGCTTAGAAAAGGATATAATTCACTTTAATCAAAAAGGCATCATAGTACAAATTTTTGAAGAGTCTGGTCATACCAAAAAGAGGCATAAAAGGATCAATTTCAAGTCTTAGAAGCTTATTCTTATAGAAAAGAGAAAGAGAGAGATAGAGCCATTCATTGAAAAAAGGCTCAACCACCTTCGATGGATTAGCAATCTTAAGGATGTTAACTCAAATGTTATCAACAAGGAAAAAACTTCATTAAATAATTAAATGTCCATTAACCTTATCTGATAGCTAGATATTTTCTTAGAATCATGCCATTATTTACTTGATTTACTAATGAGGATCATGTCTTAGAACTGGCTAAAGTGTGCCACATCTACATTATGTGGCCATCAAATCCTAAAAAAGTGAACCATGATGAGGTAAGACACAAGTCCACTATATTTGAAAACCAATCTTAGACCATTGGTTTTCATATAGTCATAATATCTATGAAAGTCTACAAACTGCTTGACATTACTTCACAATCACTAGTTTATCTTTACCTTCAGTATTAGATATAAGGGATCTATCTTACCTATATGGAGCTTTTAATGGAGATGATTGGTCTCTAAAATGTGGCCTTGGTTTAACCCTGGTATGCCTTCAAGCTTAGATCCTTGATATTTTCTTTATCTAGGTCCCTAGTAACTTTTTAACTTTTATTAAAACTATCTCGAGCTTGATTTTGCTTATTGGTTGTCAATAAATAACTCATAATGTCTACATCATACCCAATTATCTTTATTCTCATTATTTTTATAGATATATTGACTTATTGAATTTGCCTCGCTTCATTGATCTACCTGTACATGGATTCACATAAGTCATCACTATTCTACCAATTGGATGTGATTATGCCACTTATCATGCATGCATTTTCTCTTTGGATCCTCTGATCCTTTAAACTCCACTCATTGTTAGATATAAATGCTCGATTAAACATGAGAATTTAGATATTCTTAGTCCCAATTTCCTATTAGTTTTTACACTCCATTGAATCAAGATGCACAAACTCATGTTGATCATTGATTTAACTAAGACCCATACTTTTGTTAGTGAATATGCACCATTGGATCTTAGCTTGATGACGTTGAGCCATGGGATCATGCCCAACTCATAGATATTTAAAGGCTTTAACCTATGTACCTTTTGACCTATTTGACTCCAACACTAATCATTAGAACTCATGTGTCAGTATGAGGGCTCCCATAGATTGTTAGATTTTGACCAACTTCAAAGCTTTTAAAAACCTTTTAAACACAAATGGTTACTTACCATGGTCTAAATCTGACAGTTGTATGAACATCTTATTGACTTCTTAAATTAATGTGTTCCATCAAATATTTTCTTATATTGAACATAAACTATTGATCTTGAACCCATTTGAATACAAACAGTTATTTCCTATAGCCTAAATTTGACATCTACATGAACGTTTTGAAGTTCATGCAAAAGTCACTGTAGATTTAAAAAATAATGATCATCTTCTATGTTTGAATTTGACACTTGTAGGGTCATCCTAAACATTTTTGGGGGGCACCTAGTTTGAAATAACCCTTCAAAAACCTTGATATGGACCATTTCCATGAGAAATGACCCTTTGGGGAAAATGTATAGGGCACTTTGTTGTAGAAATATCCTTCAAAAACTTTGAACTGGACCATCTCCATGAGAAATGACCCTTCGGGAAAATTATATAGGGCACTTTGCTATAAAAATATCCTTTGAAAACTTTGAACTGGACCATTATTTTTAGAAATGGCCCTTCGTGAAAATGTTTTGTCCACTTTATATTGAAAATTGACCTTTCAAGACTTTTTTAGAGTTCACTTTCCCAAGAAAAGACCCTTCGAGAAAATGTTTTGGCCACTTTACTTGAAAAGGATGTCTTTTAGAAAAAATGTTTGGGACACTTTTCTTAAATACTTATCCTTTGAGATTTATATATAGGACCATTTCATTTAATAATATTATCCTTTGAAAAAATTGTTTAGACAATTTTCTTGAAAGAAATAGGTTTTTGTCTTTTGCTTCAATCATTTTGTCTGAAAGGATTCATGCCTTTCGAAACTTTATCTTGGATAATTTATTTGAAATAATTAAACACTTAGCCTAAAATAAAGAGTCTTCAAATAATTATCTTAGAAAAATAAATCCCAAAATAATTAACACTTAGTCAAATAAAAGGTCCAAAATAATTAAAGTAAAGACTTGGCCCAAAAGGAGATTTGTAGTTAGCTTTTCTTTGAACTGCACTTGAAATTTTTCTTGATCCTTGAAGGCTCAAAAACTATGAAAATTTATTTAGATACTTTCTCTTTTCAACTGTAGAAAATAATATCTTTCTCTTTCCACTAAACTCTTGGACTAGGCATATTTTTTGGTATGTAGACCAAAATTTGGTCATCCCCTACATTTTTTTAGGCTAAAGGACATTATAACATAGCAAAATTTTCCATATAGTGTTATGAATGAGGTTTTTATTTGGTCTTCATCAGAGATCCAAACCTAATTATATCTATAAAATCCATCCATGGGTGATAGCATCTCATATCCTATGGTAGAATCAATAATAACATCAATAGATGGAAGGGGGAAGTCATCCTTTGGACATGATTTATCAATGTCCTAAAAGTATATGTATATTATGATCTTACCCTTTTATTTGATAATGAGTATGATGTTAGACATCCATTTATAGTAATCAAAAAGTTTAATAAACCTAACTTTTAAGAAATTGATGACTTCTTCCTATACCATCAATGTGACCTTGGGTTTGACAAGTCTAAGTTTTTGTTTGATAGGTTTCACATTAGGTGTCTTAACTATATTATGGATAATTACATTAGGATTGATGACTATCATGTCAGTATAGGAGAAAGTTAAGGCTTTATAAATATATGTGAGGAGTTGTTTTCTGTCTTCTACCTCTTGTTTAGATAGTGAAGACGTTAATTTGAGGATTCTAGGGTTATCCTCCATCTCAATATTAATTATGATAGTTTCCTTAATGAGGGATGAATTCACCTCTTTGAACACATTAGGAGAAGAAGGAAGGTCTAGTTCTTCACCTTTAGTGTTGAATGCATCACCTTTGTCATCTAAAGAGAGGTATTCCTCCACATGGTAACAGGTATTGTCAAACTCAATTTTGAGGTACGAATTAGGATAACATGTAAGCAAGAAACCCCTATTATGATGGAATGAGGGGAGGACATCATAAGTTTTTAAGAATTTTAGGATGTACTCATCAATATCAACTAGGTTAAGGATAAGGGGGCCTTCATCTTATCTTATATGGGAATTTATTTGGTCACTAAGAGTCTTACATACAAGAGGTAATGTCCTAATGGAGACTATAAAATGTGATTATAGGATCATTATATGAGGGATAAAATGTGAATATGAGGAATCATGGAGATGAAAAATTAGTTACTTTCTCTAGGTACTACTTAGATGGAGATGAAATCAAAGTCCTTGGATACTTTATGAATATCCATTATATACAACTAGAGGTGCTCAACTTTGTTCTAATAGATCTTAGACACTTGATATGCCACCACATATAAATCCTATTAGACTCTAAATTTTTGTACACCTAGGTGATTTGTATTGATCATACCAATAAATAGAGCCTCATATTCATCTCAGTTGTTTATAAATTCTAAGTTTAGTTTGAATCCAAAAGACATGAATCATCCCTTAGGGGAAATGAGAGTGACTCTTGGCCCAACACCTAGGTGGCACTTGGCCATATCATAGTGAAAATTTCATTGATCATGTGTAAAATGGGGTAAGTGATCATGTAATTTATCTCAATATTCTGATATTTCAACCATATGGACATTAAAGATGTTGGATAATCTCCTTTTTGGTCTCTGGTGTTAAGGTTTGAGTAGGTAATGAGTGTTATATGAGACAAGTGAAAGGGTTTATGAGGGTAAAAGAGTTTAAACTTGCATTTTGAGTGAAGGATGAAAATAAACTTTGAGAACTCAAAAGGACATCTTTTAACCTCTAGGTTGAGGTAGGTAAGTACCTATGGAAATGTGAAAGATTATTTGTTTACCCTTTTCTTTAGGGTTGGAGGAATGATAGAATAGTTGGGATCTTATTTATATGTGGGTATTATTCCATCATAATTGGGGCCTTGCCTTGGTGGATGAGGCATAAAGATGTAGTTGTGAAAATTTCAATACTATGGATAAGAAATTGGTGACACTATTTTCCCTACTGTTATGTGTGGGAAAGCTTGTAGGAATTCAATGAGTGATTTATCGATCCCCTTTTATTGTATGATGGAAGAGAAGGGCCCCACATTGGGAATATAAAGGTAATAATGAGTTCTAGTTATGATATCTACCCTTTCCACTATCATGGTATAACTCTCCTTCTTAGGTATTGCGATAATTAGGGGAAGGGAAGAGATTTAATTGACTTTTGGTGGACTCAAAATGTGATGATAAAACTAACTAGGTGTTATTTGATGTAAGATGTATAACATTTTTGGAGGGAGTAGTCCTGGAAAATAAGGTATTCTTATAAATTAGTATGATCCCATCATAGTTAATCAACCAACATACTCTAAAGTGGTTTGAAAGTGACAAGGGTAGGCTTTAGACCAAGGTTTTCCCCTCTGTGATTGAATGTTGAGCGGCCACATTGAGATTTTTTGAGATGGTTGTTATGAAAGGAGCATTCCTTGTCCCTAGATATCTCTACCATATAAAGTTTGGGTAGGAAATCCAACCCCTCATGTGGTTTTTAGCCTTAAGATCTAGATAATTTGTAGGTTCCCACCCCTCATGGGTTGAATGGAAGAAATAGGAGAGTATCTTTCTCTAAAATAATAATACTATCTACAATATATAGGGTAAAATATCTCTCTATGGAATAGTTATAATTTATGGGTATTTTTAGTCATTGTTACATCCTTCTCATATGATTTATCTTTTAGCAAGGTTTGGGGTACTTCCTCCCCTTTCTTTAGGATTACCACCTTTGGTTTTAAGGATTGAGTGACATTGACAAATTATGGGTGTTTTGTACCCCTATTGGTAGGTAAGTGATAGTCAATATGTAACCCTACTAATTTTTCATGGTATATTATAACATATCAAATGGTTTAAGATCCCCTTGAGCTACAAAAACCTTCTGCAAGTGTAAGAACTAGATTTGTTAGAACAGGGTGGAAGGGATAACGTTCATCTAATGTATCCAAGGGCACCTTAAGATCATATTATAATTGGTGTAGAACTCAATTAGGAATATCTTTGGGCCCAAAGTGATTAGGAGTATAATGGTCACTATGGAAGTGGACTTGAAGCTATCATAGCCTCTAATATTATTTCATGTTGTCAAATAATTGGTTTCCCTATAACCAAAATTTTGTGAGCATTATAAGGTGACAATGTTGATAACCACTCCATCGTAAACTATGGCTCTTTTCACGTAGTTATTGTAGATCCATACTTGTATAAATAAATCTAGATCTTCCCTCTTGGCTAGCTTAGAGTCAAGTGGGAGGGTTTGTAAATCAAAGTAGTTAAGGCCATATGATTCTTTACTAGACAAGAACATGTCCAAATCAATGTAATTGATTTGATCTTATGGAGGAGGGGTAAGACTAGATAAATGCCTTAGTCCTAGGCATTAATTAACATCAACCAATTAGTAAGTGAGTTTTTAAGTAAATATATGAAGGAAATGTGAGAGAATGATTTGGTTAGGTCAGAGATCAAGTCATAGCTTTAGATGGGTTTAGGAATCAATTTAATTTCTAGGATGTTTAAGGGATATAGGGTCATGGGTTATTATTATCTAGTTCAAGTAAAAACATTTTATTATTCTTGAAATTCTAATTATATGACTCCTATCATCTAAGTTTTGCCTTGAATTCATAGTTGAGGAACTACATCAGTGTTTTTAGCTCTAGAAGTGGAAGCTTAGGCATCATGAGTGCCTAACATTATGGGTTGGTTATGTTGAACAGGGTGGCTTTATGGATTACCCTAATACTGGATTTGATTAAGGTGTGTTTAATGGTTAGGGAAAGGGTTGTTATAGAATTTTAGGTATTGGATTTGAGGAGCAATGATTTTGTTCAGAAGGATCTAAGAATTTGTACTTGTACTTCCTAAGAACATATCCATTAATGTTTTCCTCTAATCCTCTAGGAGTCTTTTTATGAATTTATTATATTCTCTATAGATCCACATGTCATGACCTATGAATTTTTGGAAGAGGAAATAGATGTTGGGTTCATAATATTTAGGTCACATGTTTTATCCTTACTACACAAATTCCTATTGATTTTTCTATTGATAAAAACTTTGATTCTAGAACTAGAGGTACCATTCACCCAATTGGTATTGGCTTTGGTTATGGTTTTTGTATAGCATAGTATGAGGTGAAGGTTAGATAAAATTGAACCCATGAATGGCAAGGGTTTTTGATCCTAGACCTTATGTTATTAATGTTGTTGATGTTATTTTTAGGTTAATATTGACCATTATTTATGTGTTTTTTCTTCTTAGTTTGATTGGTAGTGCCATCATTGTTACCATTCCTATTTAGTTTAAGATTTTGGGACCTTGGTTATTTATGTTGTTTGGGTATTTACTTTGAGATCCCCCATTTTTCTAGTTGGGGATGATGATGTGCCCATTGGTTCCATAGGTTTGATGACCACTATCAATTACCACTTGGTCAATGCATAAGAAACTCTTGAAAGCTTCTTGATATAATTGGTATGGAAATTTTTGGACATTTTCCCTTATTTATTTGTTGATAAAATGGGCAATTGATTCATTATATTCTTGCTTGATATATAATAAATCACATATGACAGTCTTTAGAAGTTTGTTCATGTCAAATTATTTGATGAACTCAACCACAAGTTAGAATAAAGATTGTATGGACCCCTTAGGGATGTAGTAATACTAGTATATCACTATGATTTTTATATTCTTGGGAAAACTCTTCACTACAACCCCATCTTAAGGTAGGATATCTCTAATGGTAGTCACATAATATTTTTCATGTGCATTGGGATCCCTTTCCCCTTTGAATTTATAAAGATTTGATAGGGGACGTGGGAGAAGGACCCCGTATAAGTTAGCATTGAGGGGATATTTGAGGTATTCAATATAGGTTCCCATGTTTTTAAAGTCTATCACCATCATAGTGGGACTGGGATGAGGATAAAACATCATATATGGTTTGGCATGATGGACACTAGGAGGAATAGAAGAAGCTTGATAAGGTGGTATGGAGAAGGAAAAAGAATACGTATTTCACTGAGTGGAATTTGAAAACATGTGGAAATATGGAGGGACAATATGAGATGTTGGAAGCATTGTGGCCTTTTGTGGTAAAGTGTATGTGGCTTATTTTTGTGGCATATGGGTAGTTTGTGTGTAGCCTAATGGTGTATATGATGAGACATATATTTTATATTGAGGATGATCATATGTGAGAGGCATATGGATTTTAGGCATAGATAATAATGGATTGGTTATGACTACATTAGTTTATATTGTTTGAGCATATATGTATACACCCCCTATTGGAGTTTGACTAGGTAACTAGTAAGAAAAAGGAATTTTAGAGACACCAAGGTTGGGGACCCCATGAGTGAGGATATCCCCAAGAGGTTTATGAGGGACATGATTTTGTGGTGGGATCTTCTCCTATAGTGGTGGGAACATGTAGGATTATTTTTGTGTTGTAGGGTAAGTAGTTGCCTAAGTGGGAGAAGAAGAGGGATGTGTTGGTGTAAGAGGGATTGGGCTTGCCCCTTGACTCAAAGCTTATTTATTGTTTTCTAGGTCATATATATGGCTAACTAGGGTGATAATGAGTTGTCTTGGGTTGGTGTTAGTCCTATGGGCATATAATGTAGGAGAGGTAGATGCATGAGATGAAGTTGTATGAATGGGTTGGTTTGGGGTGGGAGACATGAGAGTACTGATTATGGTGATGACTACTAAGTTGAAGGCATCTTGATTTCTATTGGGAAGATGAATATTAGTTTGCATATGGTTGACCTCATCTTGTAAATGATGGATCCTTCCTAAGTAGTGACCATATTTGGTGATTATTTCTACATATGATCTTTTTAAGATAATAGATGGCCTTTTGGAATACTAAGAGTGGCCATCTTCCACCCATAATGGTCATGGTATTAGAGTTAATATGGTTACTTTAAGTTTTAGATATGTCATGTATCTCTTGAATAATAACCCCACTCCTTTTATGAGTGTTATTGTAATATCATAGTTGTAATATTGGTATTATATGTTGGTATCGAAGGTTAGGTTACTCTAACTCATCAACAAAATATCACTAGATCTAAATTGGATTCTCATATAGGTCTCTAGGATAAGGGATCAACCAATATCTTGTATAGACATATTTTGGGGGTATATGGATACCCATAGAATAAATGGAAGGAAGGAATATGGAGAAAATAAAAGGAGAAGAGGAAGAAAGGGATATGCAAAGGACAAAATCCTTCAAGTTAGGTTCATCAATTTGTATGCATGAAAATTAGCACATGTTAATTTGTGAACTTAATTCCCTAAGCCCAAGCTGAGGCAGTCAACATAATGGATGGGTTAGGGATTTGGTTGATTACTTGGTAGAATGGAATTTGGGATAGGTGGTGGTAATGGGTTCTTAAGATAGATCCAAAAGATCTTATTATTATCTTGGTGCTCATTAAGATCATGAATCTATGCCAAAAAAACCTCCAAGGTTCCTCAATATCAGATATTACAAAAATGTAATGTTTTTGGTCAATGTTAGGTTTGGGGAAATGAGGGAGATTAGGTTGGATGAATCATGGGAAAAGGTCTACTCTATTGGGTTGAAACTACCCAGTTAATGTCATACACCAAATTTGAATGATATAAGATAAGGCTAGACCTGAAGAGAAGAAAGAGGTGTGGATGGGGGACTAGTCGTAGGTAACATTGTGTTTATGTCTCCTATTAAATGGAAGGATAATGATAGGTGGATCAGGGATGTGATCTTGCTCATCTAAAGTAGATAAAAACTTTATAATGAGGTGAGGAATTGGAGTGGATCAAAATAACTTATGTCTAAACTCAATGCTAATGATATAATGTGTGAATATAGTGGGATAAGGTTTTCTAACTCTAGGGAATATATTATGCCAAATAAGACCTAGTGTCTCTATGAGGGTCATTCAAACAAGATTAGGTAGAAGTCTGGGAAATGCATATGAGTTTTTTTAAGTAATGGCTTGTAAAGTGTGCTTTCTAAAATGTTAAAGAAAGGCTTGTTGTATGGTTCTTGTGTGTATTTACAAGTATTATCTAGTATGTTATTTCTTTCACATATTGACAAGGATTTTGGAATGTCTTACGTGTGTTAGTAAGACTTTTGAAACTATTTTTGGAATTTTCTTGGTTATTTATAAGTAAATGCTTGATTTATAAAAATAAAGTGATAAAATTAAAAGAATAGTAAATTAAAAATTAAATGAAATCAAAACTCTTTTTTTAATAATCTTTCAATTTTTGAGACACATAAAAATAAGAGGGGAATAAATCTATGATATCCTGCAAGATATTGATTTTTCTTAGTTCTATTTGTATGTAAACAAGATGAAATATTTTTGTTCATTTTGGTCTTTTTGTATGAGATGAACTAGATGTATAAATTAACATATGTAATCAAGCAACATAACAAGAAATATAATTTAAACCAATAGAAACAAAACACTTTATATGAATTTTTTGTGTTCACAAATAAACTAGACTAGCAATTCAACTTCTCTAATTTGTTAAGGACAAGATTTATGAATGATTTGATAAAATGGAAACAAAATATGAAAGTTATGATTTTATATTTCAAGATAGGAAAATTAAAATGATTTTAACTCTTCAAAACAACTAATATCAACAATCTACTACTCTTCAAAATAACTATGATCTTGAGGAAAATCAACAAGTGCTAGAGGAAACTGAAAAAGATATGGATGTGTTATTTGAGGATCCTGCTTCGAAAATAGAGAAGGAACATCTAGTTCAGGATGCCTATCATGCAATGGAAACTAGAGAACAAGTAAAGGATGATCTTATCCACAACAAAAGCCCTGTTGAAACTAAGGAATAGAAAAGAATGGAAAGGGAGAATTATATGGAAAAGGATGAAGACAATCCAAAAGAGAATGCAAAAGATTTAAGTGATGTAGGGAAGAATGATAGGAGGCATCCCTTTATGAATTTGGCCAAATTCAAAGCAAACGCTATCCTTTAAGTTGACTCATGGATGTATAAGGAGATAATGGGCCTCAAGAAGAAAATGGAAATATTGGAACGTAATCAGGAAGTAGATCAGAATAAAATCAATAATCTGGAAATGTAGATGAGGGATATACCTATCAAACTTAAAGACTATGAGAACAATTTAAGGGGGCTCATTAAGGAAAGCAGAATGAAGATGGAGGAGGTAACTTCTAGCATATGTGCAGTTGCTGTGAACATTGGAAAATGAGCAAATGAGGAAATTAAATCCTTGGAGGGGCCTAGCAAGAAAACCAGATAGAGCTCAAGGAAGAAAGCAATGCAATAGGTTGCTTCGTCGGTGGCTATATCTATACATGACACTTTTGTGATTGGAAAGGAAGTAGTGAAGATGATTTTGGAATTAGAAGAATAGGATCTTTGAGTTCTTACAGTCCTGGTCCCTTTAGTTAGATGTTATAACTGGTTCCATTTTTTGGTTCTTTATTTTCTTTTCACACTGGAGTTTCCAAGTCTCTGTAAAACCTGAGGTCTGTCTTTTGATGATATTGTATTGTGGTTTCAGGTCCCTGTAAAACTTGTTTTTGATACTGCTTAGCAGTAGGTGATAGGTTTCACCTGTGGACATTATTGTTATATCCTTCATCCTTTATTTTAGGGTTTTGGGGTCCCTTCAAAACCTATTTTTACCTTAATCTAAAACAATCTACTACTCTTGTGTATGTACTTACATTTGTGTACATTTCTATGTTTGCCTAAGTTATTGTCTATAATACAAAAGACTTGTTTAGATATTTTAATAAAATAAAAATTGTCTTGGATAGAAATGAATTAGATATTTTTTATTATCCTTCTCAAAATTACTGGTGAAATGTATTTATAATCTGAAAGGAAATTAATATACAAAAATGTAGGCACAAATAAAAAAAATAGAGGTGTTTTTGTAACAAAGACAAATGAAAAATAATGGATCTATTTCCCTATTAAATTTGTTTATATTTATAAATATATAAATCTAATCTAAAATAATAAAAAACTACAATAAAATATAATTTATTAAAGAAAACAAATACTATAAATTAAAATAACTCCAACCTAATTCTGGAATACATTAGTTCAAGAACATATAGTGTGTTTATAGGAGAATCCTTGGCATGATAGCTATGTATGATATTATATATATTCTATAAACTCTCTATTTATAGGATGTACAAATCCTAAAACAAGATGGGAAAGGGGGAGACACAATCCATAACTGGAGAACAACTAAACTTAGGTTGGCTAATGTCTTGGCTTCAAAGTCTGAGTTACTTTCACCAAGAACACTTCTTCACTTGAAACTATGTATTTGACTCAAAAATAATAGACATTAAATCTTCTGCTAATTGTAGTAAGGATGTGGATACAAGAGATTATCAATAGTAACTTCTAAGGGTAATTTTTATATCTAAAATTAGGCTAAAATTTACCTTTTTGTAGAAAAAGATGGGAGGTTACATAGAGGAATTCAAATAAGTGTGACTATGTTTTAACTTGAAAAAAATTGAAGAAGACCAAAAATAGAAGAGCAAGTCAATTAGGCCTGATTGGAGGCAAACACAAGGTTATGAAATAGGGAAAGGCATAAGAAGGGCAAATTCAAGGGGACCAAAAGGGGTCAAGGGAGGAATAGGGAAGCATGATGAAGGAATAGATCTAGATAGTTCCATATAGAGTACAAAACAAGAGGTCAATGCATCATCATTAAATTTATATTGGAAGTGTCCCACCATATAAATGTTAAGCAAAAAATATGCTGAGAGGGGGGGTGAATCAGTATATTATATATCTTATTTCTTAATCAAATTAATTTTATTTAATCACTTAACCACACATTCAAGATATGTAATAAAATTGAAACAATAATATACACCACATAAGAGAGAGACTAGATTTTTATGTGGAAACTAAAAGTAGGAAAAACCACAGAGAACAATCTCAAGTATATGAATGAGCACCAACTCAAATTACAAATTTTGCAAGCACCAACTTGTAGGAGTACCAACCCCTTTGCCGAGCACCAACACATCAACTATTTGTGAGCAATAACCCATAGGAGCACCAACCCTGCTTGTGTATAAAACACAACTATCTCTCAATGTTTCTTACACAACAAATGATAGAACTCTACAATATCTCTTATTTTTCTCTATTTGAAAACAAACACAAACCATGCAATCTCTCACATATTACAAATGGCTTCTCAAGCCTTTATTTATATATTTCCAAATGACCTTTGGCATTCACCCTTTATGACCCTTCAATCCTCATAGAAAATGTCACCAAACTTGCATGACCCTTCATATCCTTGCATTTGAAAATTCATATGGTGACCCTTCATAAGAAAAAGCATCCTTTCCTCTTTTGTCTTTATCTTGGTGACTTTTCATATTCCTCAAAGTGTCCCTTCATGGAAAAATGCACCACACCCTCATTTGTCTTCACATGGTGACTCTTGGGATTCCTCAAGATGACTCTTCATGAGAAAATGGATCTCATTCCTCTTTCCTCTTTTACCCCATGACTCTTTGACTTCTCCATAGGCCCTCTTTTGAATTATATGCAACCATAAATACATTCATTAATATTAAATAAATATTAACACACATTAGCCAAGATATGAATATTAAAACCACCATTAAATGCATTGGGGCCTTTATCACCAATAATGTTAGACCTTTGACATAAATGACAATATTTTTAATAATCTCCCCATTTGTCATTGATGACAACCTCAAAATGAAACTGCCACACCCTAAAATCTACACATACTACCATCTAAAAAACAAACAATAACTCCCCCTTATTGTATCAACCTATACCTATTCCCATTATTCTCTCTCTTTGACATCAATGACAAAGGGCCTACCTAGAGGTAACACTTAGTTCCCCCTCAACTGATGTTGAACCTCAATGGGAGGAAGTGAAATAAATTACTCCCAACTTCTCTTGTAGATACACAAATGTGTTTTTTGGTAGTGCCTTTGTGAAAATATTTGTAATCTACTCCATAGTACTGATAGATTCTATCTTAACCTATTAATCTACAACCTATTCTCTCAAGAAGTGATATTTAATGGGAATATGTTTTATTCTTGAATGCATAATTGGATTATTTGAAATATTAATATCACTTATTTTGTCACAAAAAATAGAAATAGTTTCATCATATTTTACCTTGATATCTTCTAAGGTTTACTTCATCCAAAGCACTTGAGTACAACATAATACTACTACAATATATTATACTTCAGCTATAGAAAGTGATACTAAATTTGCCTTCATGTTTAGCCATGATACTAAGCTATCACCAAGGAATAAAGCTCCTCCACTTGTACTCTTTCTATCATCCAAGCACCTTACCTAATCTAATTTTGTATAAGCAACCAAAATGAAATCTCTGCCTGTGGGATACCACAATCCATAATCCAATGCGCCCTTGATATATCTAAATATTCTCTTCACCAACTAAACATGAATATCTTTTAGAGATGACTAATATCTTAAAAATATACCTACTACATGCATGATTTTTGGCCTCGATGCTATCAAATATAAAATACTACAAATCATAGATCTATACAAAGATTGATCTACAATAGGGGAATCTTCATCCTTTCACACCTTATTTCCTATACACATTGGTGTGCCAACTAGTGCACAATCCTCAAAACCAAATTTATTCAAAATTTCCTTGGCATATTTACTTTGAGATATAAAAATTCCTTTATCTAACTAAAATATTTGTAATCTTTAGAAAAATGACAATTCTCCAAAAATATACATCTCAAATTCTTTTTGCATATTATTGGAAAATTCTTTTGTCATCTTTTCAATGTTTCCTCCAAAAATGATGTCATCAAAATATACCACAACAATAAATTTATGATCACCTTCTATTTTGATGTAGAGATTACTATCAACAAATCCTCTCTTGAAACCTTGATCCTGTAGGTACTTATCAAGTCTTGCATACCAAGATCTAGGAGCTTGTTTCAATCCATAAAATTCTTTCTTCAATATGCATTCATGGATACTAATATTTGAGAGAATAAATCCCTTAGGTTGTTCAATGTAGACCTCTTCTTCTATATTCCCATTCAGGAAGATAGATTTGACATCCATCTGAAACACTTTGAAATTTTTAAACACTGCATACGCAAGAAATATTCTAATAACCTCTAACCTTGTCATTGGTGCAAAATTTTCTTCAAAATCTATTCCCTCAATTTGATCATATATTTTACATACTAATCTTGTTTTATTCCTGGTCACTTCTCCATTTTCATTTAACTTATTTATATAAACCTATTTTGTTCCTATCACATTGTGATCTTTTAGTCTAGGCACTAATTCCTAAGTATCATTCTTTTCTATCTGATTTAATTCTTTATACATAGCCTTAACCCAATGCTTATCATGTCTAGATTCTAAAAACTTTCTAGGCTGAATTTTGGATAACAAAGAGAAATTAACTTGCTCATATTCACTCACCATCATTCTTTTGGTGTGAATTCCTTCATTTATGTCCCCAATGATGTCACTTTCATTATGATTTATCTAAACATATTTAGATGGAGTTTTGGTGTCCTTTTTTCCCTTCTTCTCATCTTCATCTAATTCTTCAAAATCTTCCTCTTCAATGATTTTAGGAATGTCTACTGGATCACTGATTCTTTGTGTTCCATCTTCTTATATCCTGACACTTACACTTTCAAAAAAAAAATTGGTTCTTTCATTATAACATTTATAAGCTTTATTTTTCAAGAATAACCAAGAAATATACCTTCATCTAATCTATATTCAAACTTCCCATGTTTTTTGTCAGTTCTCTTTATGATGCATCTATTGCCAAAAACTCTAAAATAATCAACTGTTGTTGGTTTATCTTTCTATAGCTCATAAGGAGTCTTGTCACTATTGACTCTCAATAATTATATATTATTAATATACACTATTGTATCAACTACCTCTCTCTAATATTTATCTGGTATATTGGATTTATTTAACATTGTCCTCACCATCTGCTGAATTATTCTATTTCTCCGCTCAACTACTCTATTTTGTTATGGAGTTTTGGCTATTGAATAATGTCTATTTATTCCATGGTCTTCATAAAATTCAATAAATTGATCTTAATTGAATTCTCCTCCTTGATCTCATCTTAAACACTTAATATTCAAATTGGTTTCATTCTCAACTAATGCTTTGAATGCTTTGAAATGTCTGAAAGCTTCTAATTTTTTCTTTAAAAACATTATCCAAGTCATACGTAAAAAATCATCAATAAGCAACATGAAATATTTGTCACCTTGAGTACTTTGAGTTCTCATAGGTCAACATAGATCAGTGTGAACAAGCTCTAAAATCTGAGTGGTTGAGTACTCTTTTGTTTTGAATCGCCTTCTGGCCTGCTTCCCATGCTGACAAGGTTCATAAAGCGTGTCAAATGGCTTTGTAATCTTTGGAAGGTTTATGATTTCTTGATTTTTGTTGATTTTGACAAGACTATTAAATTTTATGTGACACATTCTTCTGTGCCATAGCCAAATATCTTCAATCTAACTTAAACAACATAATTAACCTTTGATGTCTGATAACATATACAAATTATTCCCTATTCTTTGAGCATCTACAATCAACACATCTAAATTTTTTCTCTTAATTTCACAACCTTATACATAAAACTTTAGTATATGCCTCTAATCACACATTTGGATTACACTCAAAATATTATGCTTAAGACCTTATACATACAAAACATTTTTAGTTTTAGCTCTACCATTATCCAAACTTAGTGTACCATTTTTGTCAATTTTGGAAGTAGTATTATCTCTAAATTTCACTATGCCACCATTGATCTTCTTCAAGGTTACAAACTTGATTTTGTCTCTTGTCATGTGCCTCAAACATCCATTATCAATGAACCATGTATTTTCTTCATTTCTTACATGCAAAGCTATCTGTACCAACATATTTTTTAGGTTGTTTCTTCTGCCATGAACCTATTTAAACTTTCTTCTTTATGAATGGAGCCTTGAAACTCTAGTCCTTCTTGACTGACTCGAACACACTTCTACAATACCAAGATATGTGTCCAAAGTTATTACACTTGTAACATATTATGGCCTCTTCATTAAAGCCTAATAGAGAAGCAAAAGAGTTATGGCTTCTGTTTGACTCTACATGACTTTCCTTCTCCTTATTTACAAAATTGTTATCCCTTTTTCAACATTCTATTTTCTTATAACCATATCCATTATAATAAAAATAGTAACCATACAAATAGGACCTATTTGTGTATCTTTGACCTGATTGCCTTTTATAGCTCTGTTCCCTCCATCCTTCTTTATTTGAGATGTCCTATGTATTCTTAACTTCCCTTTTTATTTTCTTTTGCAAGAGATTCAACATAGCTCTTTCCTTTTTCCTTGTCTATGAAAGTAGTGGCCTCCCCTTTCTCTTTTTCAAATAACATACCTATCTTATCTGACATTGATCTTTGATTTTTTAATATTCTATTCAATATATTAGTGTTATTCTCAATTTTTGAATCATTGGCTGCTCTATCATTAATTGCTTTATTTGTTTTATCAAGGTCTATTTTTAAAGAATCAATTTAAATAACATACCTTTCACATTATTTACTTACTATTTTCAACTATACTATTAGATCTTCTTCATTCTTCTTGGCTTCTTTAAATTGTGCTTGTAGCTCTTCAATTATTTCCTTTGACTCCCTTTCATTTTTCTCCATCTAGAGCTTTAATATTTGATTCTTATTTTCAAGAGCTTTTAAATATTTAAGGGACAAATGAGTTCTCCTTCCAAATTCACTTTGGCTTCATCATATTCTTTTTCTTGATCATTTTTACTTTTGCTTGCAGAGGCATATTTATGTATGGCCATGAATAGAATCTCTTCTTCTTTTGAATCACTGACTCCACTATCTTCAACTGAGCTAGGATCTTTAGAATACAAACTCTTCTTCTTGAATCCCTTCTTGAATTTTTCTTTGAAATTATTCTTGTAAGTAGACTTTCCTTCTTCATTGTCACCATTACCTTTATCTGAGCACTTAGCTACAAAATGTCCAATCTTTCCACAATTAAAACATTTGAAAGGTAATTTTCCTTGATATTTACCTATGCCCTTTTTCATCTTGCAAATGAATAGAGATCCATTGTCATCTTCATCATCGCTAGAAATTTCACTTGATTCTTAAATCTTAGCCTTCTCTTTCTTTGATGTCTTGAAAGTAGATTCTCTCTTTGAGGGTTTCTCTTGTTTGGTCCACATCTCATATGCCATAAGAATACCATGTAACTCATCTATCTTTAGCTTGGATAAATTTTTCATCTCTTCAATTGCTGAAAATTTTGAATCATATCTCAATGGTAGAGATCTAAAAACTTTTGGAACCACAATTGATTCTTCTAACTTTTCTCCAAGACCTTGAATCTGATTAACTATTTGATCAACCCATAAAAGATAACTTATTATATTTTCTTCCTCTTCCATCTTTAAACTCTCAAACTATCTTCTGAAAGTCTGAAGATTGGCTTGCTGAACCTTTCCATCACTTGTAGGAGCACCAACCCCTTTTTTGAGCACCAACATAGAAACTATTTGTGAGCACCAACCCATAGGAGCACCAACCCACATGAGCACCAACCCCTCTTGTGTATAAAATACAACTATCTCTCAATGTTGCTTACTCAACAAATGATAGAACTCTACAATATCTCCTAATTTTCTCTCTTAGAGAATAAATACAAACCATGCACTCTCTTGTATATTACAAATGTCTTCTCAATCCTTTATTTATAGCTTTCCAAATGACCTTTGGCATTCACCTTTTGTGACCCTTCAATCTTCATGGAAAATGGCACCAAACTTACATGACCTTTTGTATCCTTTCATTTTAAAAGTCATATGGTGACCCTTCATAAGCAAAAGTGTCCTTTCCTCTTTTTTCTTTATCTTGGTGACTTTTCATATTCCTCAAAGTTTCTGTTCATGGAAAAATGTGCCATACCCTTTTTTATCCTCATATGGCGACTCTTTAATTCCTCAAGATGACTCTTCATGAGAAAATGTTCTCCATTTCTCTTTCATATTTTACCCCATGACTCTTTGACTTCTCCATGGGCCCTCTTTTGACTTATATTCAACCAAAAATATATTTATTAATATTAGATAAATGCCAACACACATTAGCCAAGATATAAATATTAAAAACATCATTAAATGCAATTGGGCCTTTATCACCAATAATGCTAGACCTTTGATATCAATCATAATATTTCCAATAATAAATTTTGGGTGCATATAGATCCTATGTGTGAAATATTTTATTTTGTACAATTAGAACATGTCTAGTGTTTATGTCCCTTGGCCCTATGTGGGTGATATTTGCTTCTATGTGTGACATTTGAATATGTCCTTAGCATGCGACCCTTAACCTTATGTGTGACATTGAGTAACATTAAAATTTTTTATTGTAATGATTGGTGATATTGATTAGTGGTGCCATGATATATATCATGTGTTTTTACTATGTTGTCTTATTTAGAGATGGTTGCTTTATTGCATAAATCAATTTTATATCTATCTAGACATGATACTTGTATTCCTTGTATTTCATATGTTTCATACCTAATTCAATGACATTTACATTACTATGATGGCATACTCTCCACATGATTATATATTTATCACATTATAAAATTAACACTTTTTTGAGATGAGTGAGTTGTAGGCTACGTCTTTTATCTCAAAAATGGGAATTATAGTGGGCTTGTATTAGATATCTAAGCCTCCATGAACATAAAAATCAGATTACATGACTTAATATAAGCTTATAAGATTCAAATTAATTTAAAAAAATAGAGTGTATTCTTAAAATATTCAAATAAATTCAAAAATCAAATACTATGATACAATTTAGGTTTTAAAGATTAAAACTTTCAAAGAATCAAAGTAATTCAAAAAATCAAATCCATGACATATATTGGCAAATTAATATAGATTATAGGGGCATATGACATGCATATGCATTTATTTTACAATAAACTTGATTAGATATTCATAACACTTGAATACATATGCATGGGTATATGTAAAACGATTACAAGATAAAAAAATTGTAGATATAGTTACAATGAAACACATAAATACATAATATTATATATCATTTGGCACATATTCAAGTGAATCATATTGATTCATACTTACATACATTTTTCCAAGTCAATGATTGATGTTATTCATTTGCATATCGAATACATTAAAATTTACGAACTCAATAATAAATGATTATCATTTCACTTTGAATATATCAACACTATGGTCATGGTGGGGGCATGACTATTATTCATTCTCTTTTAATCATGCAAGTAATTTATCGATTAATCCAAATGGTGTGATTCATTTTATTATGAGTAATGTATGTATGAGTCTAGTGACACTCAAGTACCTTGGAATTACTTATAATGAACCCATTTTTTGGTTCCACATTCTATTATGGGTGATATATATTTGAGTGTCATGACACTAAATGACATTTACATCAATTCTAGTAAACCCTTTGTGGTTCTATCCTCTTGGAATAGTATATTGGGTACTTTTTCCCAGTTGTGAGAGTTATAAGGATGTATCTTTCAATCTCAATGGCTTGATTAGTTATTCAAAATTGAGACTTGATCACTCTCAATTCACCAATGTTCTAACATGAGGAACCACCTCTCCAAGTGCCTCTACAAGGAGGCATTTTTTCCAATGTTTCACCATATTTTATAGTTTTCAAAACAATGTGGTTGTATCTCCATACATGCGTACTCCTTCCTTTCTCTCTTTCCAATTTTCAAAATTCATAGTTCCAGATTTTTCAAATGTCAAAAATGAAAAACTAATACTTCATGTGTTATCTCAGGCTTTGATAAATTTGAGTGCTTTGCACAATTAGATTTTAATATCAAGTAAAATGTATTTTTTACACACTCAATTATTTATTATCCCTTACTTTGGTAATTTTATTACTATAACAAAGGGGATAAAATATAGATACATAAATATGGTCACATGTACTTGACAATGTTAGTTTTTGACATACATTAAACCAATTGACTCAAATAAATGAATCTTGTTCACCACTCCTACATCCATTCATATATATGTCATCTTGACCCCTTATTTTTTCATTACTATTACTTATAATGTCCAATTCAATGCTCAAACTATATCATATAATCTCTCAGACTTTTCTAAGCTCAGGATAATTGTCTCTAATTTTCTAAGATAGGTCCATTATAGGTAGATAGGTATCATTTCATGGTCCACCTAAAAAGGTCTCATCCTTACACCATTTAAAAACTTGTTTCCACATTGAAAATATTCATTTAGGTCATCCCACACATTTTGTAATGTCGACTAAAGAAAATTGTTTAAAGGTTTCACTATATAAGGAAATCAAAATATCATTTAAAAGGGACTTGATTTCTATCTAGTACCTATATTTTACACTATTTCACATTAAAAATTATACCCTATTATTCTCATATTTAATATCAATCACAAGGATCAATTTCAAATCAAATCTGAAGTACCTCAAACCAAGTTAAGAGTTAGCATTGTTAAATATAAAGGTCAAATTTATAGGTACATACATATAGTCAAATATCACAATTACACAATCACCATAACTATAAAAACTACGTGTCACTTGATTCCATCCATGAATTATTTGGATGCATAAGTAGTACTCAATCATCAAGGGGTTGATTGGGTTTATATCAACCCATTAAACACAACCTTTTTTCATGTTTATAATGCTCACATGACCCATGGGGTTTTATAAATAAAAGAGAAGGAAAATAATGATCTTTTTACAATACAATAAGAAATTAAACATCTCATCCCACTCAATAAACACATGCATATAAGGAAAAATAGTCATTGTTTGATCACATTCAACTCAAAATATCATGTAGTCAATAGATGAAACCAACCTACACTATTGTCTAGGGATAGACCTATGCATAAATATCTTCAGATTGTGCTCTTGATTTTAAGCTATCATAGTCTTGTCTTTCTTTTTTTCACTATCAAGTATAAAATATAGTGAATCAGAAGTTAGAAAAGCTAAGTACCTTGTATTTTTTTGTACTTACTATTTTTAGTATACTTGTCAATTTTAATTTTAATTTTAATCAATTCATCATTTACATTTAATTTATGCTTAAAATTTATGTATTAAAATCTTAATAAACCTATCAAGTTTTATACCTATTACACAAAATTAATTTTTCAACCAAAAAATAGGGTAAAACAAATCATGAGAACAATTATTTGTCATAGAAAATTGGAGTTATTATTGTTTAGTTGAGTTGAATATCTTTCAATATCATTTATTTCCTCATAATTTCATAATCGATACTAACTAATTATTTATACTCATATTCAATGGAAGACAAGGAAATTGTACTTTAAAGCTTTCTCTACCATGAAAAAACTTCTAAACTAAGAGTTAAATGCAACTTGTTGTATACCTTATTGAATCAATTTATTCTACCCAATCTCAATTACTATATATTGTTAGCACAAATTCAATAGACTTATGATATAGAGTTACAAAGTCAAGAGTCCCTTTGAAATCTCAAAGTACTCTTTTTTCAACTTCTGTTATTCTTGTGGTTAAGACATGAAGCAAGAAATAAAAATAATGTAAAACATAATTTTTTTCAAGAGGTAGTGAGATAAATCAAAACACCTACCAATTTGATACACTATTTCATTGACTAATGTTGAATCAATGTTAGTTGAGAGTTTGATCCCATTTTCTATATAGTTGTAGTTGTTACATTAAAATCATATATCTATAATTTATATAACAAATATTTGGAATATTTAACTTGATATACAAAATTAGTATGAATATATTTCCAAAATTATATGCCTAAATAATGTTCAATAAATCTTAGATCTATTATATCATAAATGCAACAAATGTAAGATTTCACTTGTTAAATTAAGTCAACGCTACTTCTGATGATGGATATATACTCAACATAGAAAAATATAACCATTATGTTATTAATAATTATTTTTACATAGATATTTGGTTCATATATACTTATTATAAAACATAAATCTTTAATATATTTATCAATCTTGAAATATCATGTTCAAGGAGCCTACTTGGTCCATACAAGGACTTTACCAACCTAAAAACTAGATGTTTTTTAATAGGAACTTTGGATATGTGTAGTTAAATCATGTACACTTATTTCTCCAAGTATCTACTTAATAAGACACTTTAAACATAAATTTGAAATACCTATCATCAAAATTGAGCATTAATAACAATGACTAACTAAAAGGTTGCCATCTTCATAGTAGGAAAAAACTCTATTTATAGCATATTTCTTTCTACACATGTCTTTGAGAAAAAATACAAGTTTTTAAATTATTTATAGAACCATTTGATTTACCTTTAACTTTATAAATACACTTACAACTAATGGATTTTTTAGCTCGAGTTATATTTAACAACACCCAAGTTTCATTTTTCAACAAAGAATAATATTTATTGTTTATAGTGGATCCTAATTCATTATTCCCTGTCGCCTCTTTAAATGTATTTTGATTAAATAATTTTGAAACAAATAAATTTATAGAAAATTTTACCTCTTTACTATTTTCATCGCTTGTTTCCTCAATCTTGTAGATCTTCCTTCCATTTTTTGTGAAAACCCATCCTACCACACATCCTTCACAATAACATAATACCAATTTTGTCACTTGCATCTTATTATGTGATATAAATATTAATCAATTATTTCATTATATCCATCCATATTTTACCCCTATGAAAATTTAATACTTGAACTTATTACAGTTTCATATAGTTATCCATACATTGCTATTAGAACCATTATTTGATAAAAATGATATTTTATTATTTAAAAAAACATATATACTTAACTTAAATTTATTTATAGGTATGTCTAATAATTTATGTGTATCCATAAAACATGTATGTTTTAATTTTGGCATCTAAATGACTCATTTATTTAAAAATTAATGTAAAGGTAATATAAAAAAAAATACTAAAACCACATACATGAAGTGTTATACCTAACCATGATTCCCTAGGAGTGATGTTATACAAGGATTTACATAGAATCCTATTGAGGGTGCAAAATACTATACTCACATATTCTACCTAGTACTAAAAATATATATTTTGGATCTCCACCATGCAATGTGCCATTTATATAATTTTTCTATTCCTCCTTTCCTTGAATCAATTGTGATGAAGATTTTATGGCATCATATAATTATTATGTATACTTTATTTATTTTATAGTTATTTAAACTATATTGAGAATAACTTTCATCCATTACTTGACCTTAGAGATTTGACCTATATAGTTAATTATTTCTCTACCAAAGATTTCCATGCAACAAAATTAGAGAAACAATATTGATTTTTATTTAATTAATAAAAACACATATTCATAGAAAATTTATCAACTTATAATAAGAAATATTTATCTCTAAACACTATAAGGGTTTCATTAGACCATGTAAATATGAAAATACTAGGTCTAATACTCTTGTGTCTCACCATGTCTTCCAAATATCAAATGAATGTCGAATCATCTTACATATCTGACACCCTATTTATAAATCATGAATTTATTTCATGGATGGAATTATATTCACCATATAATTCTTATTTAGTACATTTTATATGTGGCCCCTTGGCCTTATATTGTGTTCTTTATGTGTACTCTTTTTTTATGTACATCATTTCCATGACACTTGCTTACTTATTTGCTCATATTTTTATGCCATGGTGGACATCATGCTTATTCCTAGTTTTTGATGCCATGATTGATATCATGTGTTCCTCCTTAATTAACTCTATTCAAATTTTCATATTTATTCTTGATCACTTATCTACATACCTAATTATTCATATCTACCTTGACATTCTCCCAATGTATGTTTATTTCTACATACACCTCCCATTCCTATTATGATCAATTTATCTATATGATGATGCCATGATTCTCTATGTTATCATTATTACTTAGATTTAGATGTTTTACATAACATAAATCACATAAAATATTCTTTTGAATCAACTTATTACATAGGCTCAACAACTCACCTCAGAAGAGGGGACATACAAAGTGGCTTGTCTTAGAGACTAATCCCTCATAGTATAGTGTACATACATAATTTTTCAATCCTAACATAGTGAATCATAGATCACACCCAGAAAACACTTAGAAATTTAGTTTGGATGGGATCACTCCATTTGGATAAGAACACCCCCACTATTGTCCAAATAGGGTGTTACTTTCCTAGAACATAGAAAATAGTCATTTTCATATTCTAAGAGAGTCTTAGGTAGTTTAGTATAGTTTGCAATAGGTTCACAATTTTAGTTTATATAAAATACTCAAATTGTGTCTCAAATTTACTTAATTTGATGGAATCATGTAGGCATGTGTTTTGGGTCAACACAAGTTTTTTCTCAAAATTATCGCTGTTACTACTCAGTCTCAGAATCCATATACACCAGATATCATATTAGGGGCATGTGTGCAGCACATGAATTCCTCATTATTATTATTTTTTTTTGAAACTAGTTTCATATATGTAATGGTAATGCTTATCATTATCCATGATTTATACACCAAAACCAGATCATACTAACTTTTTGCACTAGTTTTGAGCCTGATTTCATTTATAATGGTTGGTTCACCTTTTACACTAAAATAATCTATTGGGATTCATATAAGGATTCCAAAATAATTCACTACTTTAATTATTAATGGATGGATTCAAGCACACCTTGATATTTTAAGCACACTCACCTATCAATGAGGATTGGGGCATGTACAATCCAATCCAATATTTTCAATGTAAATAAAATCTACAAAGATCCTACCTTAAACTGTCACTATTTTTTCACCAATTAAACATCATGGTTCACGTACCCCATGAATTATATTTATTCCTTGTTATGTAGATAGATAATCTCTCTTTTCTTTACTTCTGGATTTCCATCTTAAAGTAAGGACTGATTTTATACATGTTTTCATTTGTTGGTTTATGTAAAGCATAGTTCAATGTTCTGGCCTACATTCAAGAATGCACTTCACATGTAAGTTCAGATATGCAATTTTCCTTTTATTATAGTAATTTTAATTTTTTATATTACTATAATAAAGTGGGGACATATAGATACATAAATTAACATTTAATCTAAAAACATTCACTTGAGACCATTTTTTTGACACACCTAGATCATGACCTATCCTAAGGCCTTTTGATCAGTTTCCTTTAAATTACACATGATGAACCATTCATTAAATCAACCCAAATCACTGTATAATGTCTCTATATAGAACACTCAACAACTCAAGATCACTATTAGATTAAACCATACCTTTAGCTTAACATATCTTGACATTAGGAAATTAGAGCCCTATTTGGACATGAGGTAGCCTATAATTGTCCACCTTTAAATTAGCATCCTCCCACCAATTAGAGACTATTTTAAAAAAATATAAAGTTTATTAAGGGTCAAATTTCAATTTTATCAAGCTGATCAAAAGAAAATTTAAAAATACCAATATAAAAGTACATTTCAAACCATTTTTCACACAAGAGGATTTCACACTAAAAATCAGAAAAATTATAATTGCACTTGAGAGAAAATTCCCAATCTACCCTAATTATGATTACATATAACCATATTAGCCTTGAGTTAAAATTTTAATATAACTCCAAGGTCATAAGTAACATTTGAAACACTTATTCACACTAGGATTGCACTAAACTCTAGCATTTTGCACTAGTTTCACACACACCACTATAGCATAGGATAACTAAATAGAGTTTTATCACTCTTAAAATTATTGGTCTATAGGAAATGATAAAAATTGGGGGTATTTAGGTCAATCACAACATCAACCATTGACCTATTTTTTCTCTTTGATTGCCATTTTTCTTATTGTCTATTGAGCTAAGGTTTTATGTAGAAAAAGAGTTATACAATGGTCCCTTAATTACATTTGAATCTCTCACATAGTTATCAAAATAAAAAATTGGAGGTAAACATAGCCCAAAAATTATTATAGACCTATTATATAATGAATAAGTCTACCCTATTCAGACATTAGTGCCCCCACTACTATCTAGTTGTAGGGATATTGTCTAGGATTCCTGACATCTCATGTTCCAAATCTGTGCTCAGTCAACACAACTTATCAGTCAGTCTCAAATATAAATAATATGCCTATTAGTTTTATATATAATTTTATATTTGAATTTTTCACTTTCCATATTTATCAAGTTCCAAATTAATTTTTAGAATTTATTTCATATTTGTATCAATCTGATTTTGTACAGCAATTTGACATATTAGGTAATATATTTCATTAGTTTGACAAAATTTTGATAAAAAAATACCATATGAAGCCTCTTTTATCTATTTCATTTGTTATACATCTAAGAGGAGTGTATCATCCAAGGAATTTACTCTCACCATAAATTTGGAAAAGGGATAGTGGGATACAATAATTGTTTATCCTTTATAGATAACGATCTGAAATATTAAACTAACATTAGACTACAAAAGAGCAAGTATAATTGAGATCCCACACAAAATTTCAATCCCTTACCTAGATCACCCTTTATACCCTTATTTTTTATTATATTATTTTCATAATCATTATATATATATATATATATGTATATATATATATATATATATATATGTATGTATATATATATATGTATGTATATATATATATATATATATGTATGTATATATATATATATATATATGTATATATATATATATACATACATATATATATATATATATATGTATATATATATATATATATTGATTAATATTGTATTTTATGCCCCTAAGTCAGAGTGCCAGATTAAATGGTACTCCTTTTTCATATATGCAAATTCCTTTTGTCTCTTCTATGATGGTAAATCATGATGTTTTTTATCAAAATAATAATTCTATTGTTAAAATTATTTATTTTAATGAAGTTAAAAATCACACTAATTTTGATACTGAAAATAATGAAGACAACTATGATTTACATAATGAACATGGTACTCATATTGATCCACAAAAGCTTAATGGATTAGATCAAAATTAACTGAAAGAATTATCTAAATTTCATCAAGGTATTAAATAAAAACTATAAGAGGTAAATAAGATAATTGTTCTCCTTATAACAACAAAAATTTAGAATCAAGATAAATTTTCCACATATCTACCACAAATAGTACCTTTTTGGGTTTTCAAATCCTCTACATCCAATGTTTCAACTTTTACTATTGCATGTATTTCTATTTCTACACCTCCAGTTAATTCTATATCATCATCCCTTGGTTTGTGAGCATCACTTGGTTCCAATTAAGTATCCATTATTATGCATACTTATGTTACTTCTACTCCTCTAATCTCATCTACAAACACTACTCTTGAGCACACTTTTCTTATTTTACAAGCCAATATATCTCAAATTAAGAGAATTCCTTCTCATGTAATACCCTCCACGGACTCATTTTACTTGTTACATAACCATTTGGCACTTGAAATTGCATATTATCCATTTATAATTACATTTTTAACTCCTAATCTTCACTTATATGAAGGTAAAGGTGATTCTAAATAACATTTTCATGCATTCCATGCATCTTGTCTAGACTATGTAGATAATGACAAATTTTTAACAAAGCTATTTCCAAAAAGTCTCAAATAATATGACCTTAAATTTTTTTATTATCTTCCTATTTAATTAGTAAAGGATTTTAATCCTTTTAAATTTAAATTTTAAAACACTTTTCTATCAAAATTTGTGAGAATATATCATATGCTCAAATTGTAAATCTCAAAAAAGG
This sequence comes from Torreya grandis, assembly GCA_037957365.1. Classification (NCBI taxonomy): domain Eukaryota; kingdom Viridiplantae; phylum Streptophyta; class Pinopsida; order Cupressales; family Taxaceae; genus Torreya; species Torreya grandis. Next base: position 320,734 of record JARHVA010005726.1, read on the forward strand.
GTCCAATGAAACAATCAATGAATATGTTCTAAGATAAAATAATATTATAGTAAAATTTCTAAATAAAATGGATGATAATGAGATCCAAGATATTTTCACTCAAATTTTTCCCTTTCCACTTCAAGAGTCAATTATGTTTGATAAGTTCAAATATTTTGATGAGTTATACCATATAGTAAAAGAGTGTGAAATCAAATTTATTAATTTGAGTTTGCTTAAGTACACTTCAAATATTAATTCTAATTTCAATTTCAATTTTCAAATTAATCCAAATTATAAGATAAAACCCAATGAAAGAAAAAATGAATCTAAGATTACAGTTAATGATATCTCACAACCAACACGAAAAATTCAATCACAAGGTCCACCAAGAACGAAAATTTTAAGGTTACCATAACCTCCTCATGTATTGTTGAAAAATATACTTGGATGAAATTTAATGACTCTTTCTCCACCAATTGATGTGAACATGTCTAGAACACAATCTAACAGTTTTGATATAAATGCATATTGTGACTACCATCGATGTTTTAGGTATTTCAAAAACAAATGTTTCAAGCTCAAGCACAAGATTCAAGATATCATTGATGAGTTTATTATTGATATTGGTACACATACTAAAGAGACTAAGCCACAATCAAATGACAATTTAAATCTCAAAATGTACAAATATCTTTTTTTGACCTATGAAATAATAAATGACAAGGATAATTTTGAGATACTTTATGCATATAATTCTCTTCCTACCCCTTATACATATGGGATTCCACATTATGGCATCATTGGTAAAATTACAATAAATAAGCATCACACCCTATGATTACATTTGATGATACTCAAGTTGTTAATGATGATTCAAATATGCATACACTCTTTATTCAAGCATATATTAACAATAAATCCATATATACTATAATGAAAAGCAATTGGACAAGTGAAAATACATGAAAAATAAAGATCCTCTATTATCTTGGTTATATAGAGTAAGATATACAAGAAATTTATAGAGTTTTCAAAACATTTGATAGTCCTTGAATTAAATTGGAAGCTCCCACATAGTCTAAAACATAAACAGGTGTAGGTGAACATAACCCATAAATATCATATTCCTATTATCTTCTAGATAATTATATCGTATTTAGACAATAGACCACCCAATACTATCTAGTTGCAACACTAATATCTAATAACCCTACCATCTGTTACTTTGGGTATGCACTCAATTAATATAGCATATCAGTTAGTCTCAAATTTAGAAATAGTCGACATCTTAGTTTTATAGTCAATTTTATATATATATATTTTAAACTTACATATTTAGTAAGTTTAAAATTAGTTTGTAGCATTTATTGTAATTTTTAATAGTCTAATTTTACACATTAGTTTGTCATATTAGGTCATTTATTTCCCTAGTTTACCAAAAAAACTATAAGACAATACCATAAGAAGCCTATTTTAGTTGTTTGATTTATGGGACACTTGAGAGGAACGTATCACCTAGGGAAGTTACTCTCACTGTACCCTCAAGGATGGGATAGTGGGCTACAAGAATGGTTTAGCCATTATAATCAGTGATATGAAATATTGAATTGACACTTTAGTCTTATAACCCTTGCATAGATAACCCTTTATACCATACTCTAGTCGTATAATTTATTCATAATAATTATATCTTTTAATTCATATTTTATTATATGCATTGGAGGCATATTTCTATATTAAGTGGCACTCCTTTTTCATATATGCAATTTCCTTTGGTCTATTCTTCAATGGTAAATCATGATGTTTTTTCAAACTAATAATGTTATTTCTAAAATTCACTAGTTTATTTTAGTTAAAATTCACACTAATTTTTATTATTAAAATAATGAATAAAACTATGATGTACATAATGAACATGACACTCATATTGATCAATAAGAGTTTAATGGAGTAGATCCAAATCAAGTGCAAGAATTATCTTAAAAAATTCAAGGTATTCAAGATAAAACCTAAGAGGTAAATAATTTCATTAGTTTCCTAGAATAAAACTATGAGAATCAACCTAAGTTGGCCACATATTCACCATAAAAATTTCCTTTTTATGTTTTCAAATCCCGTACATACAATGTTTCCAATTCTAATATTGCATATATTCTTATTTCTATGCCTCTTATTACTTCCATATCATCATCCCTTGGTTTGATAAAATCACTTGGTTTCCATAAAATATCCATACATATACCTAATCATGCTAATTTCACTCTTCAAATATCTTCTACAAAGAATACTCTTGAGCATATAATACTTGTCTGACAAGCTAAGCTATCTCAAATTGAGAAAAATATTTCTCATGCTATCCCCTCCATGGAATCGTGTTCCTTGTTACATAACCCTTTGGCACCTCAAATTACATCTTATCAGTTACCAATTATATTTTTATCTCCTAAGCTTCCCTTATATGAAGTCAAAGGTGATTCTAAGCAACATTTATGTGCATTCCATGCAGCTTGCCTAAACTATGTAGATAATTAAAAAATGTTGACAAAAATATTTCTAGTTAGTCTCAAAGAATATTCCTTTGATGGTTTTATGTTATTTCTCTTCAATAAATAAAGGATTTTTATCATTTTTAAAATCAAGTTTTAACATAATTTTATATCAACATTGGTGAAAATATATCATATGCTCAAATTTCAAAGCTCAAACAAGAGTCCAATGAAACAATCAATGAATATGTTATAAGATACAAGACTATGCTAGTAAAAATGATAAATCAAATGGATAATAACAAGATCCAAGATATTTTCACTCAAATTTTTCCATATCTACTTCAAGATTCAATTATGTTTTATAAGTTCTAATATTTTTATGATTTATTCAAATTGCTTACTTTTAAAAAGATTAAGTATAATTAAAATACTCATCCTACTTCAAATGTCAATTTTTAAAGTAAGCCAAATTATAAGAGTAAACCTAATGAAAACAATAATGAATCTAAGATCACAGTTAATGCTATTTCATAACCAATACAAAAGTTTAAATTACATAAATCCACCAATGAGGAGATTCTCAATGTTACCATCACCTCTTAATGTATTATTAAAAAAGATACTTGGATTAAATCTCATTACTTTTTCTCCACAAATGGAAGTGGACATGCCTAGACTATAATATAAAAGTTTTTATAGTAATTTATATTACAGCTACTATTGACATATTAGGAATTTACATAAATATATGTTTCAATTTCTAGAACAAGATTCAAGATATAATTTATGAGAATATTATTGACATTGGCACACCAACTGAAGAGGATAAGCCATGGGCAAATGACAATTCAAAGCTCAAAATTTTCAAAGATATTTTTCCAATTCATGAAACTATAAATAGTAAGATAATTCTGAAGTACATTATGCATATAATGCTCATCCTTCCCTTTATACATATGTGATTCCACATTATAACATCATTGGTAAAAATAAAACCAAACAAACATCATTCCCTATGATTTAATTTGATGATATTGAAGTTGTTGATGATGATTCAGATAGACATACACTCTTTATTTGAGCATATATTAAAAAACAATCCATATATAGTTTTATGATAGATAATGGTCAAACAAAAATGATTGCACCATAACACTCCTCTATTGTCTTGGAAATATAGAGAAACATTTAAAAGACACTTCTAGAGTTGTTAAATCATTTGATGGTTACACATAATATACTCTTGGACATATAGTGCTACTATTATAAGTGGGGCCTCTCATAGTGACCTCTCTTTTCTTAGTTATACCAAGTACAAGGGTATTTGATATGATATCAGTACACCCTTGGATAAGAAATATTAGATCAATACCCAGTCTATAGTTGATAATGTCTCAAATTTATTCATGTTAATCAAGTGGTGAATTTTTTTTCAAATCTAATATTAATATCCTTTGGAATTAATGATATTTACTCCTCCTATAGTAAATTTTTTTTGCACATACATTGAGAAACATGGTAATGTAATAGTATAAAAAATTATTCAAAATCATGATCTATATATCCAAAAGAATACTATACAAACAACTTCTCCAATTATTTATGAGAATCATCTAGTTACACATAAACATATTACAAAATCATTTTCTCCATCTAATTATGAGCATGATATAGTTACACATGAGAATAATCAGTTAGCTCAAGACAACATGGTAAAATCTTTAAATATAAAATGTCACCTAATAATATGTCTTCATATCCTAAGACACCATAGGTTATTCAGAATGATTCACCATAGGCACAAAACATTACATATTCTCATATTACACATGAGGTTACACATTTACATGGGTATATGAGTAGTGATTCAAATGGTTATATTACACCATATGATTCCAATTAAAATTCAAACACATATATATTTGGCACTTATTCATCATATAAATTCACTCATTATTAAAATGAATTTGGATATACATATGTCCATCCTCTTAATGAGATCCTTGGTTGGACATAACCTCCTACTTCCTCTCAACCCATTGATTGGGTAGTATCTCTTGATAAGCTACTCATACATTTTATTTTGTACATATATTATTTTATTTAACTTCATTTATACTTCCTACATCCATTATATAAGTATTATTATAGCCCTTATATTTATTTTCACTTTAGACACTTGCCCTCTAGCATTTTAAAAAGTGATTCAAACAATCCAAACAACTATCCTATAATGTTTACAATACATATTATTTATGACAATCCACTTGGTTATGATTTCACATTTATCATACTAAGGATTTCATTTCATTTACATGATCACATATATCTACTCCTAAATTATCCAAGAACACACATAGATTCATGCCCATTCGGAGCATGAAAATCCTTATCTACATGATTATGATTCAAATCCTCAAACATTGGGGGCATTTTACTTACCTTCCTTTTTGCCGTAATATGCTTTATCACCTTGTTGTTGATTGTTCATATCCATCCCTTTTATTCTATTTTCTAGGCCTTTATTCTTGCTACTTTTTAAAAATTTCAACTTCAAATATTTATTAAAAATTATAAAAAAATCAAAAATTCAAAAAAATAAAATATTTTACAAATTTTAAAAACATTTATATGTGTCAATTTTAAAAAAATTTAAATATTTATAAAAAATTTAAAATAAGGACCTACAATAATTTTCAAATATTCTATTCCATATGTTATATATTTCATGTCAATTAGATAGAATATTTAAATTATCAATACACAATGCTTTTCGTGAGGTATATAAGTGTGATATGGGGCATATTATTACATTTTTTTTCAATGTCTAAATTTACTCTTACCTAAAAATATTTATAAGTTGAAGGCATAATTTATTCTATATGAAAACTTAAATAGGTTGTATCTATCCAAAACCTCTCTACCATATTGAATTATATATCATAAAAATATTTTGATAATCATTGATAATTTACATTATGTAACATGAATATCCTATTTTCTCATAATTATGATGATGATACATATGGTTGATGTAGCCTAGTCTCATTTTTTCTATGTTTAATTCTTAAATTAATTAATCATAAGTTAGTAGTGGATTGCTTATTGTGTGTTTCCCTTGGCCTTTTTTTTGCAATATATACATGTTATTTCTTGTATGACATCATAATGCCATTTGAGTGTGGTTGTTTATGTGACATTCACATTTCCCTTATATGTGGCCTTTCAGCCATGTATGATATTCTATTTAAATTATGTGACAATTGTATGTTTATCACTTATTACTATGGTTTCGTGACTTATATAATCCGTTACTTAAATTTTATACTTTACTCTTATTCCATGATACATGTCACACACATCTTGCTTATGTGCTTCAATGTTATATCTATCTAGTAGGAATTTCATCTAAAAATCAATGATATATTAAATATTATGATGAAATTAAATTAAAATATTCATATTAATGTTTTTAACGATTGGATGGATTTAAAATTATATTTTTCTCTCTCTAAACATGAAGCTATGTATCAAAATAATTGTCTCAAAATTACTAGTTGTCAAACTAGTTATTTTGTAAATGAAATTATTGACTAAAAACTATAATGAATAGATTAAAAATTAAAAATATATGATTGATGGTATAAATTAATGTATACATAAAATAATATAAAATAAAAAACATGAAAAAAATATCCAATTAGAATAATGTGGCACACTTCTATTGCGTGCAACTTTATTAATTAAAGAAAGCTAATTTGAGCTTATTATAAGGAAGCTTATTATGAAAATAAAGTTGAAAAAAATAAATATAAATATGAAACTCATAAAAAAATTAATTTAAATGAAAATAAACTAAATAAGCTAATTTTAACTCACTATAAATATTTGAACATTGTACAGGAAACCTCTTCCACAATAAAGTCAAACACGAAATCAAAAAAGCATCTTAGTCAACCTAGGCACCCCAACTGAGCTAAATATATAAAATAAGAGAAAAATATATTTATTATAAGATATATTAAATTATAAATTGTGACCCACCTCTTTGGGTATGAATGGATAATGATTTAGACTTAGCTAATTATAATTTTAGTGAACTATAATTAACTAGTAGTTCTAGTAATTTTTAAGGAAATCACTGAAAAGTGTCCAAAATTGATCAAACAACTAATTTAGAGAATAAATAAATTAAATAAAATTTTCAAACACATTAAAAAAAAATATAAAAATATAACTCAAGTTATCATATTGGCATCATGCTCAACATTCCCCCCTTTGATGGAAAGATGTGAAATGCCTATCATCTCCTTAAGTCTTCCATGAATCTATTTGTGAAATCCTTAAGTGATAATATCCTAAATATTATATTAAATTATCACATAATCAATAATAATGAGTTTATCATAAACAAATTCTGATAAAATTATGTTTGATTTCAATGTGCTTGGTTATAACATGGAAAACTAAATTCTTGGACAATTGTATTGCCCCATTCTTATCACACAAAATCTACATTGGCTCAAGTTGAGCCTCTTTGAAATCATAAAATAGTCTTGTTATCCATATTAATTATTTGAAACATGATGTAAGGGTTGTATATTCAGCTTCAATAAAGAATAATGCAATTGTATCCAATTTATTTGAAGACCAAGAAACCAACCCTTTTCTTAGTGTAAAGCAATAACCTAAAGCTGACTTCCTATCATCAAGAGATGTTCTCAAACATGAATAAATGTGTCTAATTATAAATAAGTAAATTTATTTACTTAAATTAATTCCATAATTTTAATTACCTTTTACATATCTAAAAATCTTCTTCATTTCTTTCAAATTCTTGAGTGATGGTTTACCCATAAATCTTGAAACTAGTGAAAACCCATAATTGATATCAGGTTTTATCATAGTGAGATACATAAAACCTCCCACCATAATTATAAAATTATTTTCATCAAATTAATAAATTTCATACTCACTCATAAGTTTTTATCCACTTGCAGTTGTAGTTTTTGTATGCTTCTAATCTTGAAGACTATATTTATTTAGCATGTCCTAGGCATACTTGGCTTGAAAATTGAATAATTCTTATTTATTTTGATGTATTTACATTCTAATAAATTTATTCATAATTCCAATATCATTCATCTCAATTTTTTTGTTTCATGAAGCTATTCAACATCTCCATAGAGCTACCTAAGAATATCAAGTCATATATTGTAATCACCTAAATGGTATTTGAGTGCTAAGAGTGATACTTGAGACTAATTATTCATAAATTAACCTTAAAAATATTATAAAATCTATTTTCACACTTATCTATCCTTCATGTGATCCACATTCATCCCTAATTAGACCTAAAGTAGTCCTAGACCCTTTTTCTTGATCTTAGCCATTTATGCCTAGTGTTCTACCAGTTGGACACTAAAACCATAATAAGGACACTAGTGCCACATGGTGCTAGTGTCCCAAAAATAGTGATAATGTACTTTGCATCTCTTTTCCCCAAACAAATATCATTTAAAAACTAGAACCTCCTAGGGTCGACCTAGACCTATTTTATCACATGTGTAAGCATCAAAATAATATATATACATGACTTTTAGCCATCTAACCACTAGATGGAAATAATATGAAAAATACAAAATAAAACTTAGAATAAGTTGTGCATAATTAATGTTATCATTCCATATTAAGCCCTAATTTTTCATACTACCATTTATATTAGTCCTAAGCTTAGATTACCCATTTCTAATCTCAAGCACATTTAAGTCACTCAATGCCACTATCATAATATCTTCACTTGCACTTGCACAAAAAATTAAGTGGGGAGAACTACATAATACTTGATTCCTCCTTGAATTAATGGTATGTAGGCAAATCTCATCATAGTGGACTACTGAGGATGTCCAACCTAACCCACTAGCAAACACACTTTCAAATCATGTCAATTAGATGCCCTAGTTACATAGAGGATTAGGGTTTGCTCACTAAATTAATCATTACAAGTAAAATATAGGGTTTTAAAACTCATGCATTTAAAAATAAGCCTCGTATATCTAGACATAAGTATACTCAAAAGCTTAAGACAACCCTACACAGAGGACACTATGCCATATTTTCAATAATGGTGCTATTGTAAAATTGTGGCATTACTGTCCAAGATGGGTTTTGAAAATGGGATCTAGTTTTCAAAACTTAGACCATTTTCCACCTCAGTTTAAAGCACCCAGATCACCTATCTCAGTTTTTTTCCAACTAGTTTATTACTTACATTATTTATTGCTATTTTTAGAAAAGTCAAAGCTAGTCAATTTTATAACAAATTAGTGGTTATATTTATTACATATTATTTCCCTAATTTAGTCTACTCAACTATTTACTAAACATAGGATTTAATTTTGTTAAGTCCTAAAAGGTTAAAAAAAATTTGAACCTAACTTACTTCAAACATTTCTCAACCCCTAACCCTATATGCTCTTTGGTTTTGTATCCTTTTTGTGTTTATGTTCATAAAATAGTTCAAAAATATTAGATTTTTTTTTTTAATATTTGTGTTTTGTAATATTTCGTAGATTAAATTTATTTAAAGGTTCATAATATAAAATAATTTATTTTTCTACTCCCCAACCTATAATGACAAAATTCAACAACTGATTTGATGAAACTGATAAAAGATAATTTCAAGATTTTGTTTCCAAACATTTAGATATGTAATATGACCTTATCAATATCATTCACAAAGAACTTCAAAAGTCAAACAATGGTCAATCTTCAACTCCCCCAAATAATAATATTATTACACCTACATTGGGGCCAACTTAGATAGCATAATAACCAATTTTAATTCTACAACCTTTGGTGATAGCTACACCTCTTATGGCTAGTTCCTCCACTCTAGATGTACAATCCTTTATGCACGAGGTTCATACTATGTAGGCTAAGGTGTTACATCTTGAGCAAGAAGATTTTAAGCCATCACATGCATTGGATTCTAATGTTATCTTACATACACTTTTATCACATCACATAATGGTAACTCCATTTCCATATAAATTTTTGGCACCTAAGCTTGCATTTTAAGATGGTAAGGGTGACCTAGAGCATTATCTTAGAGATTTTCATGCAACATGTTTAGAATACAGCTCTAATTATTGGATCCTCACTAAGTTATTCTTACATAGTTTAAAGGATTATACCTTATAGTTATTTTATGATCTCCTGAATCAAACTATGACCACACTCAAACCTTTGACAAATATGTTTTTAGCACACTTTTCCATAAACATAAGTGAAAATATCTTATATTAGTGATTTGTAAAATTGAAACAAAAATCGAATGAGTCTATATTAGAATATGTCTCATGATAAAAGACTATATTAGCTAAATTAACTAAACCCATATCAAATAAAGAGATTTAAGACATATTCAAATAAATTATTCTACTAGCATTACATGAAGCTATCTTGTTTATGATGTCTCTAACCTTCATAGATTTGTGACACTTAGTAAAAGAAAGAGAAGTCAAACATCTATTAATGGGAAAATTGAAATATACCAGTGGATCATAATCAAATCCTAAGAGTTATAGTAAGCTTCTATATGAGCTAAGGGACACTAAAAACAAGAATGATCCAAATTCCATAATTAAAATAGCTTCATAACCATCTCCTTGTCTAGTATTATCATCTCTTCCATGTAGAGTTTTCACCAACCTTCCATAATCACTAGCACACATTTTATAGTATTTTCTGGAGTGAAATGTCATATCTCTCCCTCCCATTAGATAGGTTGATACAACATGACCTCTTACAAAAAAAATTATTCTAATGTATTTTGTGAGTAACATAGGGACTAGACCATATAATAAATAAATGCATCAACCTAAAACATAATATACAAGATTTGATTGATTGTAACATTATTGATGCGGGTACACCCAAAAATGCACCCAAATTACAACAAATGGAAGCTAAGGCATTAAAAATATTCTCATAGCCATTTCTAAAGTACAAAATAAATGAAGTAGGAAGTACTTCAGGTGTTCACTACACATATCAGGCATATCCACCACCAACATCATATCACACTACTACAAAGGAGGCACACCCACTACACAATATCATTGGTGTGTATCATATGATAGTTCTAACTAGAACACTCATCACTTTCTTAGAGTAGAAGATTATTGATGATGATACATATTTATATGCACTCTTTGTATGAGCCTATATAGTAGATCATCATATCCATAGTTTTATGGTTGAAAATGGGTCAAGTATTTACAAGTGTAAGATCACACTTCTAAAACATTGGGGTATTCAGAGTAGGATATATATCCTATAGAAATAGTTATCAGTGGTTTCAATGGCCATTTTTAGAGCTCCATTAGGGAGATTATATTTACACTACAGGTTAGACTAGCACATGTGTCGACTAGATTCTTACTAGTACCTAGTACATGCATATTTGACATGTTACTAGAAGCTATGAACCATCCCATTCATAGTGTATAGGTGCCTAAATTATATACATGAAAATTAGGTGGTCATAGTTGAGGGTATTCGATATGAGTATCCTCTACTTATACCATAGGCACTTATAACATAGTTATGATTTACAACATAGTTACTAGTTACAACACAGTTATCACTTATAGCTCTAATCATAGTTACTATCAGTACACCATAGAGTTTAGTGGAGCCAATAGAGTAGGCGAGGTCTACTCCTATAGTGTTTTCATGTATGCATAATCTCCCATAGAGACCATTATTAGAGAGACCCCTATGTTAGAGATATGTTGTAGATTATAGATGGATTCCTCCTAACTTTCTATCAAGATGAATATTATTGAGTTCTTGGGGTTATTAGCATAGGGCACCTATGCCACCTAAAACATCTTCTACTAGATGGTTCCCTAAGACCCCTACAGTTCATAGGATACCATAGTCAGTGTCAAAGATTACTAGTATCACCCAATAGGTAGGGCTAGATATAGATCACTTAGTACAAAAAATTATGGGACCATATTTGCCCTTTTACATAGTATGCATGATAATAATTTATTTATTTAACACATATCACATAGATAGTGAGTCTCCCATGAGACTCATCAGTTAGTATTGTTACTCCCTTCTTGTATATACTTTCATTCTCTCTTGATCCTTATGAATAGTTCATTTTCATGTTGCTTGTACATAAATTACACCCAAAGAATATAAAAATAATATAATACGTCAAAAAATACAAAAACATTCAAATATTTACTCAAAAATACAAAATTATAGATTTTATGCATTGCTACATTTGCATTTACTATATTATACAAACACTACATATGATAGCTATCTTAGTATAGTTAGTTTTATCATACATATATGCTTCACTTATTCTTCTCAAGTGCTTGCAAATTTCTACAAGACTCAAGTCCACTACCCTGATTTAGATTTTTTATTATCTACCCACTGGGGGCATATACATTGATACATGGGTATTCACTTGACACATTTTCCCACTTGAGGACACCCTTTACATAGTTTTGATTCCCAAATTTTATCTTATATGATCTACATCACAACTTTAGAATTGTTATATCTTGATATTGATCATGCTACACTTACTCAATTTTTATATCAGTGATTACTACATTAGACTCAAAATATGTACATCCTAGTTCTTACACAAATTTGTATTACATATTCATGCATACTTTTATTTCTAGATTTCCTAGTATTAAACTTGATTGTATCTCTATCCTTATTCTATTCAATGGAATTTGAATATGCCATTTCTCTTTTTCTCTATGCCAATTCTATTTCACACTATGTGTGTATTGGACATGTGCCCATGTCCTTTTGTGTGCCTTATTGATTATGTGTGTGTAAATTTTAGAATGTCTTATATGTGTCTTTAAACCAACTTATTTTTTTCTTGCATATGTGGACATTTGAACATGTCCTTGTATGTCTTATTTTCATAGATTTAGTGACATGTGCCCTTGTCCCTTGTATTTTGGCCCTTTGGCCTACTTTGTGTGCCTTATATGTTTTGTATGTATGCTTTATTATATGCATCATGGCCATGACACTTATATTTTATTGTTACACACACCATTTTTAGATGCCATGAGGGACCTCATGCATATACCCTTCTTAATTAGATGTCTTGATGGGCATCATGACAAATCTCCCTAGGTAGCCACCTATTTGTTACTCATATTTGTTTTTACATACATTTGTATATCTATCTTGACACCCTTATGAATGCTAGACATGACATACATCATATATTAAAAACTTATGATCATATTATCTTAAATTTAAATGTTATGTATGAAAATTATATTGAATTATTATGAAAATATCATATATGCTCTAACTAACACAAATTTATAGAACTTTTTATTTTAAGGATAGTTATTACATAGGTTTAACAACTCCACTCAAAATATGGGGCATTCACAGGGGTGTGCCACATAGATTAGGATCTTATATTGCATTGATAGTACATTTTCATCAAACATGCTTATATTATATAAAATTAGACCAAGTAAGCATAGTGGGAAAATAGTGACACAAAGAACAACACAATTGCATAAAAAGTAGACTAGAAGGACACTAGCACCCAAATTGGGACACTAGTGCCACATTTACAATAATGGTGCCACTATCTAAGACATGGTGTTACTATCCAATAGACTCAATATTAGAAAAAACTTGAATGTTTAAAAGAGTACAATAGGTAAAATATAGGTTTACATAGATTTAATTACAAATTTATCATTTTTACTCAAATTTATACTAATTAAACTCAAATTCATATCAATATTATCAAATTGGAGGCATCACACATGACATAACCATTCCCATATTTAGTTTATACACCTAAATATAATCTATTATAGCTTAATCCTAAATCTATATGCTCAGATATCAGATTTTGGGTCATGTGCATGACACATTGTTTGTGTATGCTCACTTACACACTAGTTGATTACATTGAATGAAAAATTTCATGTCATTATCTATGATTATAAAACAAGCATCATATTCCAATTTTCACACCATTTTCATGCCTTACTTCATCTTTAGTCATTGGCATTCTTGAGTGGCCTAGAGTTACCTAATGTACCCTAATAGTTGTAGAGCTGGCATACCTAGTTAAACATACCCAATTAGACATTTATAGTTAATTTATGCAATTTTCATTTTATATGCATCTAATACATATGGTTAGGAAATGATTGAGACATATCCTACTTGAGTTTGTGAACCACCTACAGGAGAGGGTTGGACACATCATTAGGCCAATCCAATCTATTCATAGGTCATGATCCAACAAATAGGGATGGGCAATAATGGAGTAAAAAATGGATTGAGTTCTTGAGCCACTCACACATGAAGATTGAGAAAGTTATCAACTCATTATAATATATTCATCAATTGATCACTATATAAATATACATGCATAGGTTGTCACTAGGTTTATGTATTGGTTCATGTACCCAATGAGGCATATTCATTCCTTTCCTCTCTCCTATCTCTTTACCCAATTTTAATTCTTTACTTAGTTTAGTCTTTTGATTTTGATACCTATTAAGTAATTATTTATTTATACACATTTAAATTAAAAGACACACATTGGAGCATGCTTCACATACTCATACCTAGATTCATGGGTTTCAGCTCTTAGCTAAGTCCAAGTATCCTTATTTTTCCTTTATCCTAGTAATTTCACTTTGATGAATTTATATAATAAAGGGGGGGGGAATGTAATCACCTAAAAGTTTTATTTAAGTGCTAAGAGTGATAATTGAAACTACTTATCCCTATCTTATCCCTAGACCTATCCTAGAGCTTATTATGACACTTATGTAGCCTTCATGTAGGCCACATGCATCCTTAGTCAACCTTAAAACAATTCCAATCCCTCATTGATTGGTCCTCATCCTTTGTGCCTAGTGTTATACTAGTCAAACACCAATGCCATAATAAGAACATTAGTGCAACATGGAACTAATGCCCCAAAAATGGTGCTAATGTCCTTTGCCTCTCTTTTCCCTAAACAAATGTCTTTTCAAAACTAGAACCTCCTAGAGTCGACCTAAACCTATTTTATCACTCACAAAAACATAAAAATAGTATATATATACATAAATTTTATCCCTCTAACCACTATATAGAAATTAGATGCAAAATAAAAAATCAAACTTTGAATAAGTTTGGTTCTAAGTTTGGCACAATTAAGGTTATCAATCCCTATTATACCCTACTTACGCATATTACCATCTATAATAGTCTTAAGCTTAGATTACCAAGATTTATAATCTCAAGAACATTAAAGGGACTCAAGGAAAATATCATACTATATTTAATTAAACTTACACTAGCACTTGGGTGGGGATAACTACATCGAGCTTGATGCCTCCTCAGAGTATTGGTATGTAGGCAAGTCTCATAATAATGGGGTGTTGAGAATGTCCAACCTTCCCTACTAAAAAACATACTTTCATCTCATGTCAAATATATGCCTTAGTTACATGGAAGATTAGTTTTTTCACATTAAATCAGTAATTATAGACAAAATATAGGTTTTTAACATAAATACATGTAAGAACATATCTCAGAGATCCAATCACAGGTGCACCTAGAAGCTCAAGATAATCTTATAGAGAGGAGACTACCACCACATTTATAATAATGGCACTATTTTCCAATTATGGAATTATTCTCCAGGAGGGATGACACTAGGATCTAGTTTGTGACACTCAAACTAGTTTCCACCTTAGTTTTTAACACCCAAATCAATCGTCTTAGTTATTTTCTAGCTAAGTTCTTACTTGCACTATTTATTAATATTTTTAGAAAAGTCAAAGCTAGTAAATTATGTAAAAAATTAGTGGTAAATTTATTACATATTTTTCCTTTAATTTAGTCTAATAATATTTTTAACAAACATATTATTTACTTATGTTAAGTCTTTTTTTTTTTAAAATATACATAGAGACAAACATATAAAACATTAAAACTAAATGCTTGTATGTGAATAATTTGTTCATTTTGAATTATTACAAATCATTGATCCAATAAAAAACTATGTATTATTGATCAATAAAGCTCTTTGGGATTGCTTCAACCCATAAAGAGTCATTTTCAACTTATATACCCAAAAACATTTACCCTTTACCTTAAAACCTTATGGTTTCCCCACATATACTTCTTATTCAATAACCCCATTTAGGAATGCAACTTTGACATACATTTTATATATTTTTTATTATTTATAATAATATATAATAATAATTAGTCTTATAGTTTTTGGACATGCCACAAGTGCATAGATTTCCTCATGGTCAACCTAATATGTTTGTGCATATTTAGTTGTAACTAGTCTAGTTTTTAACTTGTCAATTGTGACATAACTTTTAACCTTGGTCTTATAGACCCACTTTTTACCAATTAAATATTTATTAAAATTATATATAACTAAATTAAATGTATCACTACTCTATATTTATCCATCTCTAATTGCATACCATCAACCCATTCTTTCTTTTAACTAGCTTCTACATATCTTCTAGGTTCACTAGTCATAGATGATAATGTAAACATAGTATTTTCATAATAAGAATATTAAAATAATTTAAATTCATAATTTTGTAATCAGGTGATCCTTATCTCATAATTATGATCTAACATTTGATTGGCTTGATGAGGATTCAACAAACACATGTTCTTGATTGGTGTTGATGTAGATGGATGACTAGTCTCTTGCAAAGAGCTCTTATTATTTCATGTTGAACTATAAACATGTGTAGTAATTTGTAAGCCCTAAAAATAAATTTTAAGAGGATCAATCCATTAAATTATGAATTTTTTAACTACCTAATCATAATCATCATACACTTCATTTTCAAAAAAATTACAATCCCTAAAAATAATTGTGGATTTATTATTTGGATTGTAAAATTTGTATGACTTAATTTCATCACTATATCTTATGAAATTGTGATCAATACTCTTATAATCCTATATATCACCACTAAATTGATTTTTTTTTTATATGTTTTCATTTCGTTAAACTTGGATGGAATTTTCATCTCCTAATTTTATTTGGCTTTTGAAAGATTTATCTAACTTGCTAAAATTGTCTTTGTGACTTGTCATGTGTTTTGAGTGACCCGATTCAAGAGAAAAACAATTATTTAAAACCTATATTCCCACAATACACATGATAAAATAGTTTGAGTGATCTTAAAACTCACTTTATTTAGATTTAAAATCATTCTCTTCTCTCTCTTGATTAGGTTTGTTATTAATTTATAGTATCCTACAATATTTTATCATGTCCCAATTTTTTACAATAATGACAAGTAAAGTATTTATTTTTATTACCCATGAAGTTAGATTCAAAATTTACCTCTAACTTTGAATATTTTAAACTTCATTGATTATTATTTTTATTTTTCTCTTTGGTCTTTAAAACTTTTGCCTTGGTTTCAAGTTTTTTTTATTGATCTAATGTGTATAGTCTCATATTATCCTCATGGGACAAAAGAGATCCCATTAACTCATCAAAACTTATAGGGTTAATGTGTTTACTCTCTTCAAGAGTGATAAAAATATACAACCATATTTATCTTAGATATCTAAAAATATTTCTTACTATAACACTATATATTTTAGTTTCTCCATAAACCCTCATTCGATGCACTAAATCATTTACTCTTATGCAATAATAACATACTCCTTCAGAATCTAACATTCTCAAATTATCAAAATTAATTTTAGTGGTCTAGATTTTTACTTATCTTTCCTTAATATAGATTTTATATGAAGTATCCAAGGTATTCCATGCATCATGATCATTCTTGCATATTATAATTCTTGGTAAATGTTTGGGTCTATGGCACTATGAATATAGAATAAATATTGTGCATCTCCTTTTTGTGCATATTTTTTTCTTTTTATTTATTGATATTATGTCATGGTATTTCAATATTAAGGTTGTTTGTGCCCGTAAATACATTATCCCAAACTCATTTACACATAATAATTATTTTCAAAAGGTCTCTCCAATACTCAAAATTGTCACCTTTGAAAGAAAGAATATTCGTGGAAGCAAAATTCACTGAAGCCATTGTTTCTTATGTTAATGGCCTTAAAAACCTTATTAACATTGATTTAATATAGATATGATATAAAAATAATATTGTTAATGATTGGATAGAGTGAAAATCAACTTTTTTTCTCTCTAAAATTGAAGCTACTTATCAACAAAACTATTTCAAAATTACTAAGTGTCAAATTGGTTGTGTTATAAGTGAAATTGTTCACCCAAAATTGTACTAAAAAACTTCAAACTTGAAAATATATCATTTTTAGTGTAAATTAATATACACCAATAATAGTATCATAAATAAAACATGTAAAAATATTCTCCAAGTGGAATAATGCTCCATATTTATCTTATGTAAAACTTTATTAAATAAAGAATGCTAATTTGATATCATTATAAGGAGACTTGCAATGCAAGTAAATTTCAAAAATAAAAATTATTAATATTAAAATCCTAGACCATAAATGAAATAAAATTATAATAAGTTAAATTAAAATAGGCTAAATAGCCTAAGTTTACCCCACTAAAAATATTTTAACGTAATGCAAGAATTATCTTCAACAGTAAAGTCAAATAAGTAACAAAAAACATCCTAATCAACCTAGGTGCCCCAGCTAAGCTAAATATAAAAATAAGACC
Organism: Torreya grandis; assembly: GCA_037957365.1. NCBI lineage: Eukaryota > Viridiplantae > Streptophyta > Pinopsida > Cupressales > Taxaceae > Torreya > Torreya grandis. The sequence goes on from JARHVA010005726.1 coordinate 338,959, forward strand.
CAAATAATTTTATTATATAATATATTAACTTATAAAGTATACCTTTTATAGTGAATTATAGTTAACTGATAGTTCAAACTATTTTTTAACAAATAACTGAAATTGCCCAAAATTGACCAAATAACTAATTTAGGACATAAATAAATTAAATAACATTCTTAAACACCTAAAAGATTAAAACAAACTAAATTTAAAAATATAACTCAAGTTCCCATATTAACATCATACTAAAAATATTCAATATAATGATGCAATTCAATTCAAATGTTCATATGAAACTACACGATTTAATATTTCACATATTTTATAGTTATATTTTTAGACTAATGGATTCAATGATACATATATAATATTAAAATGTGGGAATCAAAAATGAATTGTATTGATAATTTAAGTCCTCATAAGACAAAAAATACATTCATAATAATATATAGTTTTTAGAATTACTACATGGTTCAAAAAATTTAGATTAAGGGGCATGTGGCGTGCATGTGTACTTATTCCTACAATTATTTCAATATGAATTAATGTATACTTGATGCATATGCATGTTCATGTGAAAAATATTTTCATGTTATAAGTTTCAAATGTTTAAAATATTAAAATAGAATTCAATATTAATTCACTACAGATACAGGGGTTATGATATTCATTTTTGTTCATGTTTCTACATGGCAATTTTTAAATTTCACTTATTTCAAAAATTTAAAATTTTTAAATAAAATATGGATCTATCTATAATTTTATGATTCATATCATTTTAAAACCAGGAAATGTTAGAGTTTAGTGACACTAACATCTATGGTTTCACTTTAGTGAGCCACATTTGGTGGTACCACCCGCTTCACCTATCATATTTGAGTTTAGTGACACTCAACACCATGGTGCAATGTAACTAGCCACATTTAATGGTTATATACTTTAATTATCTTCCAAGATTAATATATGAGAGTTATAATATATAATATTTCAAAATCAAAGTATTTCACTAGTTTTAAGATTTCATCACTCTCAATTCATCATAGGTTCAATATTTATCCAAATGCCTCAACAAAAGGGGACAAACTTCTCCACTTTCAAGTTACAGGGAAATTAAATTACATAATTTTTCATGGTTATTCTTTCCTCTCTCTTTTAAAATTTCATAAATTTAATTTTTATATTTTCAATTTTAAAATATGAACAATACCTACTTTCAGTGCATTGTTATATTTTTACATTTAGGCATCTTTCATGATCAAGCTTCACATCAAAATAAAAAGTGTGTATACACACTTCAGTTCACCTATCCTTTTCTCTAGTAATTTCACTTCATTATATCACTATAATAAAATAATGGGTTGGAGGGACGTAAACACTCAAATTTAATCATTAAGTGCTTGACAATGATTTATCTTGACATCTTTATCCAGCTTGGCCTATTTTCCATTTCATTGAATTCTAATATCTATGAGAATATCCACTATTGCATTTACTACCTTTATCTTATGATAAAAACATTCAAAAATCCATATTCTAATTTTGGGTTCCTATTTTATAGATATAAACAATATTAGTTCTTTTGAAATAAGATCACTCTAGGTAGACAAGGCCACACAGTGGTCGTGTCCCCTAGTGCAACATTGTCCTCCACACTCCAATATTAAATTTACAAATTCAAGACATTTCATATTACTCATCCCATGATTTTAGAAAGGTTTATTAATGTAATTTTTCAAAATTATCCTCTATATAAGCATGTCAAGACCTTACAAATACAACTAGCATTCAATTGGCACTTCAACTTCACACTGAACAAATGGCACAAATATTTAAAATTTAAATGTTGATTTATTTTAATAGTAATAGGACAATTATAAATTAATTTTATTTTAATTAAAGTGCATTAATTTTAAATTATTTAAGTAAATCTATATAGTTGTATTAATATAAAAAAGATCAAGATTCACACACTCACTCTAGGAGAGAGAACTACATCGGTATAAGCCCTTTTTCGGATATGTGGACAACATTTAGATTGTGTTTTTTTAAGATATATTAAATATTACACTTATTTTATTTATCCATTTATATTTGATCTCCATTTGGTTTATTGTGCATGAGTTAGGTTTTTTAATTTTTATATATTTCGTGCATCAAATCAACACATGTAGAAAATCAATCAACACTCTTAGATAGTCATAGGTGATCCTATATAAAAATCAATCACATAGTTAATTAGGACATTGCCACATTCAAGAAACAAGGCCATAGTGTGGTAATGTCCTAATTCATATTTGTCTCAACATATTTTAAAATTCTAATTTAATTTGCCTCATAACTCAAGGGTTACCATAGTCAATATAAATTTAGTTTGAGCTATAATTACTTATCTAATTGTCAATTTAGTATTTATAACTCATTTCCCATTTTTCAAAGTACTATATCATACATTGTGTGTGTGTGTGTGTGTGTGTGTGTGTGTGTGTGTGTGTGTGTGTGTGTGTGTGTGTGTGTGTGTGTGTGTGTGTGTGTGTGTGTGTGTGTGTGTGTGTGTGTGTGTGTGTGTGTGTGTGTGTGTGTGTGTGTGTGTGTGTGTGTGTGTGTGTGTGTGCGCGTGTGTGCGTGTGTGTGTGTGTACGTGTGTGTGCGCGCGCACATGCGTGCATGTGTGTGTGTGTGTGTGTTCATGTGTGTGTGTATAAACTTTCAATAGTTTGATGTTATTATATTTAAATATTAAATCAAAAATAACATTAAACATATTGAATGAATAAATAATATAATTTAATTATGGTACTTAATAAGATCCTATATTTTGTTATTGAGTGCATTAATGATACCTTGGAAATATAAATACCATAACAAGATACTACATAAGTTTCATGAGTTATTTATTTGGTATTATCCTGGCATACTTGGTATTGATCCATATATTATGGTTCATAATCTAGTTATCCATCATGATGCCTAAATAATTATGAACAATGTTCTAAATATTCATCGTATTTTTATAATTTATTAAAGATTAAATCCTAAAGTTATTAAAAGTGGGTTCTATATGACCTATTGATTAATCATTGTAGATTTATAACATTATCTCAGTTATGTAACTTGACAGATGTAGTATGACATGTTTAGAATTTAATAAATAAAGTCACAAGAATGATTTACCATTACCCAACATTGATATTATTTTTTATTCAACTGTTGAGTATGAGATGATATCCTTTATGAATTTAATCATGAGTTACAATAAAAATAATATGAATCATTTTGAATATTATAAGATTACCTTCACCACTCTTTGGGTTAAATTTTTCTATGTTTTCATGCATTTCAATCTTAAAAATTATGGTGCAACTTATCAAAGGGTTGTGACACATATATTTAATTGCTACATGCATAACATTATAGAGGACTATGTTGATTATATATTTATAAAATAAAATAAGAGTTAAAATCATGTCAAAGACTTGTAAAAAAATATTTTAAAGGTTATGTTTTTTTGGAAGTCTATGAAATAAGATTAAACTCTAATGAGTGCATACTTGGTCTCACATGAAGAAATTTATTGGGATTATTCTTTTCCCAACTTACTTCTTATGTTTTTTATTTATCGTATTGGCCCTACACAACCTATATCATGAAAAAAAATTAGAATTACATTCAAACTCTTAATGGTATAAAATCACTTAAGAAAAAATAATTAATTTTTCACCTAATGTTCAACAAGAGAACACCAAGAATCCCTTTTATATAAAGAGAAACATGAAGATAATAAACTTGTACAAAAAAATTCTCATTCAAACTCTAGAAACCACTTAAGTAAACTTAACAACACATCATATTCTATGCATCACTTTTTATTCATTAGATATCAAGTATTTACATGCATATTATGTCATCCACGTACCCAATATCAATTATTGCAATTCTAGTAAGCACTAAAACTATAAATCATACACATATATTATAATATTCTTTGATAATTATTTTAAATTATAAAATTTAGCTTGATATTTAATTTTATGTAGGCCTTAAAAACATATGACCTTTCTAACTCAAACATGTAACATTATAGGATTTCTCAAATGAGATATCGAGTGTCATATTAATAGGTTTATTAGACTCTCTTGGCCCCTTCCAAATAGTGTTGATTGAACTTTGAACTATCTATCCAATTAAATTTTTCCAACTATATACACATATTAAAGAGCATGATTTTTTCAAGTCTTGATTCTGACCCATTCACATGATCATTTCCTTGGTTCTTGATACATTTTGGATCTATGATTCATGATGATCCATTTTTTTTTTTCTAACCTAACAATGTATCTTTAAATTGTGTTTTTTTCCAAATCATGAATCACATGTTATCTTTCATGTGCATTAAAATAGTATTGTACATCATGTTTTCTAAGAATTTTAAAGATTACATAGCTTGAATAAGTGTCTCATATGCACTCCTTCATACTTATCATTATTTTTGGCTACCTTTAATATCAAAATTTAACGGTTTTTTTAATCAAAAATTAGGTTAAATAGATATTAAATCCTAATTATGATCAATAGCTATGTAAAATTAGACTAAATGAAATATGGCATAAATCACACAATCTAATTTGAAATGTACTATTTTTTGGAAGTACGTAAAAAATGGAAATTACCAAAGATAAATAACTTAGTTGGAAATTAGGTATGCAGGACTATGAATGATACTATGAAATTGTTTGTATGGTTATGTGAAGTAACTTTAAATCATGAACATGGATTCACATTTACCTAGGACAAGGCCACACTAGTTGGATGAGGTCTACATGTGATGTAATTTATAGGGTTCACTAGAATCCAATAAGGTTTTAGATCTATGCATTAATTTGGATTAGTGTGATTTCACATATAAATCATGTGTGCATGATCATATTTGTTTGATTCATTTTGGAAGCCACTATATTCCTTATTATTCACTTTGAACCACAACTCAATAGATGATGAGGATTAAATAAAGTAAATAATAAAATGGGTTAATGTATAAATTTTTTCTTGACCTCAACACAACTTATATTAAGTGTTGCCTACATACCAATACACTGAAGAGAGATCAGACTCCATATAACTCTCCCATGCTATGGTGGTGTGTGTGAAATATCAATGTAATGTTATATGTTTGTGTAATGATAATGTTATTATGTGCTTAAATAATGAATTGTGACATTTTAGGTATATTCAAAATTAAATCAAGGATACATGGGCTATATGGACTTAGAATTGGGAAGAACAAATATTTTCCTCTTAATGTCTAGTTAAAATAAATCTAAAAACTTTTAAAAGGGACTAGATACTCTCAAAATGATATAAATTAAGATTATGAAGTGGTATTTTATGAATTTCCTCAAATGAGACTTTAAAAATGTGTGGGATGAAAAATTAAGTGAATTTTAATTTGAATAATTATCCATTTTTTCGCTAGAGGACATCACTGATGGATTCAGACACTACCAGTGAGTAGGATAGTCCTGAAGGAGTGGCCTCATTTGAGGATTATAAACACTTAAAATAGAAGTATATATAAATATATTAGTGAGTTTAGGATATTTTTAATGAGGAATAATAATATAAAGTATCATAATTTATTAAGGATAGATATTATCTACATAGAAGTAGAGGAATAACAAATTAGAACTGTAGAATTGAGCATGATATTATCTATGATCTCTCATTATCTTATTTATTTTTAAGTTTTACCATTGTGTAAAGTTTATTTACCAAAAAAAATAACATACCCCATGTAGCTTCTACAAGATGGAATGTTTGTGTCATTAATATAAGGATAGTCACTAAGAGATAAGACAAGGGGCATAAGATAAAGTAGGAGGCTTTTGAAAGTAAGACGTGTGTATAACTAAGAGGAAAAGACATGGTTTGAGTTTACCAAGTTTACAAGATTAAGGTGTTACGTAATCACAAAATATCATATATAGTTTTACATGTGCACCAACACTTCTATGATTAGATATCCTTCTACTCATCAAAGCAAAAATTTGTGTAGGTATATATGCCCTTTATCAAGGGGAACATGTTCATGAATTCCACATCCCTAACACAATTTTATACAAGTTTATAAATATTTTTATTCCTAATGGAAGGGCTTGCCAACAAAATATTTTGGATGTGTGCTATGCAAAGACATCATGGCACTTTTGTGTTACCCAAAACACTTTTAACTCTACAAAAATTCTTCAATTGAATGCACATGCATACTAACATTTAAACATACCAACATTGAGATACACTTAGCTACCTCACCAAATTGAGGTCTAAAGTTTGGACTAGGCACAATTTATCAATCACTACACCAAAGTGGTGTTCTTGATAAGATAAAAATTGTAATTGTAAGTTTAAAATTTGGTTAGTATTAAACATGGAATTCACCCATTTATCAAACCTGAACTTATAATAATTAACTTGTAAATGTAATTCTATGCTAATACACTAAAATGAGGTGCTTGGTAAGGCACTTAATTTTTATTTTAATTATTGTAACCTATCCTTATTGAAATAAGTGTAATCATGAGGGAATTTCCTTATCTATGCCCTTAATATCCCTACACTAATAGGGGTCAATGCAAGGGCCTTTCTATATCTATGTCCTCAGTGTCTCTAGATAATTATAGATTTTGACATGATGACCCCTATCTAGATTATATATAGCTTGGCCTTCCAAGAAAAAATGAAATTTTCTTCATGAGGGCCTTTAAGCACTCACTTGATGAAGGGTGGAAAGAGGCCTCTATATAAATAGTTTCCTTCAACATCCCTATCCTAATAGGGGTTAGAGTGAGGGAAAACCTCGACCTCTTGAGCATAAATGGTAACAAAGAGTAGAGGATAGTAACAAAGAGCATATGATCATAATAATGGAAAAAAAAAACCTTTTTTTATAAGGAAAAATAGAGCATAGAATATATGGTGTAAGTGCTATCCATCACTATGAACCATCTCATTAGATCATTCTTGTCATGATAACAATAAAGTTATTTTCAAATAGAAATAAAAATATAAATACTTACATAATAAAATTTGTAATGTAGAAATACATTATCCTTATATATAATAATGAATCATTTTAATAATAACTAAAGAATATAATATATTATATTATAAAAAATAAAAATTAAGAATATTTATTAAAAAATATATATTTATGAGTAAAATTGTTTAGCTCACTAAAAACTTATTGGATATCAATTCTTGTAAAATACAAAATACCCACACCATGACAAATGAACAATACTCAATCTTGGGGCTAAGTGAAGCTTTGGTATTTAAAATAAAAAATAAAAAATAGGAGGTGAAAGTTCCATTGTATGCCCTCATCCTCATGTCGTAAGATTATTAAAACTGATACGTTAGACACCACTAGAACAATCTGGCCATTCAGTGACTAAGGGAATTTGGAAGCCTCCAAAATTAAATCAACCTCTGCTACAAATTTGGTATTATAAATCATTCATTATACAATTGTATGCCCATCAAAAATCAGAAATTGTTAAGTGCAAGGTTTGGTTTGTAGTGCCTTTTTTTGTGAGTTATTCCAAAATGTTGATCATTCTAAGATTTTTCAATAGGAGATCCTCCAATGTGTTCGATCCATTTTCACTATATTTATGGGATCCTTTTTAGGCATTTAATTTCTCAATGGATTTTGCAAGGGATACAACCACTATAACAAATACATAGATTAACTAGAAGGAAAACCCTGAAGCTCATATTTTGAAGGCTGACCTTCCTGGTATTATTTGTTCTTATCAATCATTTAATCTCTCATATCATCTAATTATAATTCCCTGTTGTTTGGAGAATTTGAAAGTAATGGAACATGCTTGATTTTGTAGGATTAAAAAAGGAGATGAAAATAGAAGTGGAGGATGGATAGATTCTTCAAATAAGTATAGAATACAAAAAATAAGAGGAGAAAAAGAATGAAAAATATCACCATGTGGAACACTCGCGAGGTAAATTCCTATGGTGATTCAGGCTGCCCAATAATTCCAAAGTGGAAGAAGTGAAAGCTGCCATGGAAAATGGAGTTACCATGACAAAGTAGCCTAAGCCTAAACTTGAAGTTAAATCCATTGAAATATATGGTTGAATAAATGGAAATTGATGTAGGATTGGAAAATTAGGGGATGTAGTAATGGTGAGTGATTAGGGTGTCAAAAATGGGAAAGGTTTTGTCATGTCTTGAAAATTTAGTGTTGGTAGTTGTGAAGTCATTTTATTTTAAATTTATATGAATTAAAATATGGATTCTTCAAAAATGTCTCTTCGTATCACAACAATGAACATGTAGAATAATGAAAGAAAGAAGCATTACATTCAAAATTGTAAAAAAATGAAGCTATCATAACAAAGGATGCCTAAATACATGATAGTATTGAGCTTTATTTTAGGCATGGTATTTATTTTTATTTTTTTAATTGTTATGATTTCTATTTAACAAAAGATGCTTAAATAAACGAGAGTTTAGATGCATAATTTTCATTAACATGAGCATGAATACTTATAGGGATTGAGATTAAGAAGGAAAGACAAAATAATAGATAAGAAATAGAAGAGATGTGGAATTCAAACTTAGGATGGTTATTATTCCTCAAATTAGAGAGTGTGAAGTGTATTTTCCCCTCACATGGAGTAGGTTTTTAATAATCAATTACATCTCATCTTTACCATGATGGTTAATGATCACTTTTTTTATTTGGTCTTTTCCTGCAACCTATTTGAAACTTACCCTACCATATTTGTGAAGTGGTTAAAGCATTAATTCAATTGAAGGATGTTATATCCAATAAAGAATGAGCCTTTATCAGAGCTTCAATTATCACTAAACTCTATTTGGGTCAAAATTTCTTCAAATATTTTTGAAAACCTCTTTACATACTTATCTCAATTCCATGTTCGTACTCATTTCACTCTCAACCACCTCCACTTTTAGATCAATATTCACCATGATTACATTATTGAAAAAGTAAGACGTGAAAACAAAATGATGATCACCATTATCCTTAACCATAATAAATTTGAGAGAATAGAAAATAAATAGACACCAAGTTTTATAAAGCATGTATGTGCATAAGTTTTGCACATATCTTTTAATTTATGTATACACACAAACTTTTAGGTTTCCTATTTTCTTCGATATAATGAACACGGACCTAAGATTTATGAAAAGCAATTCCAAAATCTCATGACATATAATGAGAGAGAAGTTATTTCAATGGTAGATTGTAGGAAAATTGTGGTATTATTAGTATTATTATCACCAAGTTTGTATTATTTGATGATTATTTGACACCTATCAATCATTCACCATCATGCACCCAACTCATCACCTCAAAGATACCAACAGTCATACTTATCATTTTAAGATTTTTAATCAAGGTCTTTATTTATTTATTTAAAAAGTGAGAGGATGGAAATTATAAATTTTAACTTCATTCATTAAGCACCACCTCCACCCACTTAGCTCTTAAAAAAATGAATTTAAAAGTACATACATACATACATACATACATACATACATATATATATATATATATATATATATATATATATATATATAATTAATGAATGAGGAGGATATTTATAGTTATTTGTTAATCCTTAAATTGTATGAATCTAAGGTACTTTGGCGTGCTTCACTATGTTTTGTTATATCTCCTTTTTTCTCTCTTATTTTTGTGATCTTGTGGCAGTTCCCTAAAAAACATAAAATGTTTATAGGATTTTTTGTGGTCTTGGTTTGACAATGTTACCACCCATGTCTTATGGTCATCTTATTTATTTTTCCAATATTTTATGTCAATTTGCACACCAAGATTTTTCCTATTTAAATTCAATTCATATATAAATATGCATGCATATTACTACATTTATTTACATATGTAAATCCTCAAATAACATCTATTAGTTATTATCCATAATAATTTATTAAACATTTACAATTATTTTAGAGAAATCAAACAAATATTTAGAGAATAATCATTACACTGTTCATATTGGTAGACCACTTCCTCTTTTTCATCTCATACTTTAATCACTAATTATATTCATATGTTTTAACTTTGGTTTAAATATACTTGAAAAATTATTTGACACCACTCAATATAGAATAAAGTATTGATTGTTGAATTCATCTACTTTCATTGTATATTACACACCTATATCCATCATATTCAACCCATCTATTGTTAATAACCTTTCTTCAATTTTAATGTGACTTGTAATAGATTAAAAGTATAAGACACATTGTATGGGATGCTTTATTCATGGAGGAAAAATCTTACTAGAATCAAAAGTAGTAACGTGAGTTATCCATTGTAGTAGCAGTTGGGTAGAACTCACTCAATGACTAGTCCCTTGTTTATGAATAATATGAGTGTGTTTATTAACCCCTTAAGGAAATTTATTATTCATTAAAAATATCAAAGCTAATACATCCCTGCCAATAAAATAAACTTCTACCCATATGGCCTACAATTGAGGATATCATCTATATGTCTAAATTTTAAGGGGTGGTAGAGTGTCCTCAAAACTGTCATATACATATATTCTTATATGCATCTAATCTAGTTGTTTGTAAATAACATACACTTATGTATGTTAGTAGAAGAATTCAGATTGTAAAGCTACACAAAATATTTGTTTGATATTCATGTGTTATGTACTCATTTTGTCATTGTATAGTCTATTTTGTCTTATCTTCATAACTTGTAATAGGCTAGAATATGAAAAGACTCTAATTTTGGTGCCAAGTATGAGAAGAAGATGAATAGTCATAGATTGGAAATGTCTACATATACTTTTGTTTGTAAGAAGAAAAGGGTTCCAATTTTGAATAAATCAATATAGATTCATTTGGTTATGGTTACATGTGTGATTTCTTATTATGTTTGTTGCATGTGTTCTTGTGTGTAATGTTTTGATTAATTTTTGTGTAGTTAATCCAAATGATTTATTTTTGTTTATGAAACACTAGATATTCTTAATTCCTAAAAGATGTATGGTAGATGCACAAAGTTGGGGGACAAAAAGCATGACACAATAAAAAATACAAACCATTTTATATAAAGGGCATATACCATTTTAAAAATATATAAAATTAATAAAGGATCGGTCCCGACCCTAAAGGACATACATTCTTTAGACTGTAAAGGATGCACTCCATTTTGAATTTTTTTTTTTTTGCAATTAGAAGGGCATACGCCCTTTTGAAAGACATGTATTCTTTTATGTTATTGTAATTAGATGTATTTTTTTTGAAAGGATATATTTATTTAAATAAATGTTATTGCATTTTATATTTGGGTAACTGCACAAAATTGAGAGACAAAAAGTGGCCCACTTGTGGATATGATTTTTTTAAAATTTTATAAATTTGAACTTTTGTAGATAATTTGAGATATCTACACTCTAAATTTAAAGATGGTGTAAAAACATGAAATGTATAAATTTGAGTCTAGCTTCCAAAACACTAATTGTTTTTAAAAATGGTTAAGTATAACTATATCAAACATCTAAAAATTGAAGAATAACTCTGGTTTTTTAGAGAACATAGTAATACATGACCATGATGCACACCATTTTTTAGTAGCATTTAATATTATTTAAAATTGTTTTTGGAAAATTTATATAAAATATTATAGCACATCACCTATATTTTTTTATATTTTCTCAATTAATACTTTTTCTTATGAAGTGTGCAAGTAAATAGATCTTAAAACTGACAAAGAAATGGATCTTCATCTGTGAGGCAGGCCTAACTACCTAAAAAAATGATTTTTTTTTTGTTAATGTGAATATAATTAAGTGTACTACATCACCATATAATTTATTTTTCACTTGAATCAATGAAACACAAATCATATGAACATGTATAGGCATGTATGTTTGTAGCAAGTAGTGTCCTAAAAAAGGATAGTTAGAAATAAATATAATTTGAAACCTTAAATTAGTCCAAACATTATAAGAATCATATTTTTAGAAAGAGGAGAGCATGTTCATCATGATGGTATCAAGTTTTGAAATTTTCACATTGAGATTCTTAGTGTACATGGAAATCAAAGTTGAAATTTTTTCTTTATTTTCATACCTTTCAAAACTCAGTTGTACATTGACAGTCCAAGCCTTTTTCTCGAGAATCCAATCCACTCTCAATGCAAAAGGAATGGGAATTATATTAAATTTAAATATCATTATCACATTAATAACATGATCACACTATTAACATAATCACGTTAATTAATAATGTGATCTTGTTAATAACACACTCACATTGCTTGATAACATGATTGCATTATATATTTTCAACATCCTAAAACAGGTGAGAGTTTCACAAGAAGGTAACTATTTCTAGAAGCTTATGTTTAGTACTCTAAATATTAAGTATAAGAAAATAAATGTAACAATATAAATGTATAAACTTATACTTTAAATTTATTTTAGTAAATATAAGAAGTTAGGGTCACTTAACATTTGATAGAGTTGGTCTCATATCTCAAGCCTTATGATGTGGAAAATATTTTTTCAAAATCCATTTAGGTTATTACTTAGGTATTTTTAGGATCTAATTATTAAATCTAGGGCTTTCATGACATAATTTTTGTAATTTATGTCCAATTTTGGTAAACATATAGTCATTTTAAAAGTTTTTGTACCTTCCAGATTGATTCCTAGAATTTATAGGAGTCTTAGTTTTGTCAAAATTGAAGTTTACAAACCACTCACTTTAAAATTGATCAAATTAGTATGATTGGGGTAACATATGTCAAATTGATGAATTATAGATATACAATGACCACTCTATGTTAATTTCACTTTTTTGTCATCCCTTCCTCATCCTTGATCACTTCCTATTCATGTCTCATCACCCTAATCACTCTCTCATCATTATTAATTATGTTTAATCATTCCCTCATTGAACCTCACTATCCTTAGTCATCTCTAATCACTCCTTCATCATCCTTGATTACTCCCTCATGAACACTCACTATCCCTCATCATTTCTAATAATTCACTCCTCATCCCTCATCATACCTCATCATCCATAAGAAATTAGGGTCACTTATTATCTAATAGAGTTGGTATCATAGCTCTGTGCCTTATGATGTGGAACATAGTTTTTCACAATTCAATCTGATTACCACTTAGACATTTTTAGGGTCTAAGTATTAAACCTAGGGATTTCAATACATAAATTTTGAAATTGATGTCCATTTTTGGTAAACATATAGTCATTTTTAGGTTTTTATGACTTATAAATTGATTCTTTGCATTTATAAGAGTCTTACGTTTGTCAAAATTGAAGTTTGAAAACTACTCACTTTGCACTTGATCCAAAGTGGTGTGATTGGGGTAGTGTAAGTCATATTAATACCCTACACACATCAAACAACCACTTTGTGTTAAACATCATTTATTCATCATCCCTCCCTTATCCTTGATCACTTCCTACTCATCCCTCATTACCCCTAATCACTTTCCCATGTTAATCCTCATTTTCCTTAATCACTTCTTCATTGACCCTCACTATCCCTAGTCATCTCTAATCACTCCCTTATCATACATAATCACTCTTTAATTGACCCTCACTATCCCTCATCATCCTTAATCACTCCATCCATATCCTTCATGGTCCTTAATCACTCTTTCCTCATCACTAATCATCCCTAATCCCTTCCTCATCCCTATTCACTCCATCTTCATACCTAATCACTCCTTCATTGGCATTCATTATCTCTCATCATCTCTAATTACTCAGAATTATCATCCCTAATCACTCCTTCATTTATTATCACCATCTGTCATCATCCCTACTCACTCCCTCCTCATCCCTCATAATCCCTAATCAATATTTCTTCTTCCATCATCATCACTAATCATTCCCTCATTGACCCCCACCATCCCTCATCACTTCATCATTGATCTCACCATCGATAATCACTCCCTTATCATCTAATATAAATATATACTCTAAAGATCTATTTGATTCTAATCATATATTTTTTAATACATTATAATAGAAATTAACTCTTTTATATGACTCGTGTTGTCAATACCCATTTGTGATAGTCAATTTTATTACTAGATCAATTAGATGATCTTCCAAATTTATAGTCAATTAACATAAGTAGTAACACAAAATAGAGTCTAAATTTAGTGCATTAAATTATATTTGTTATGCAGCTGACTAGATGAAACTTTATTTGGTTCCACCTTTGGTAGTTTGGTTCAAAAGATAAAACTTAAACACAAATATCTTGTATAATTTTATAATGTTAAGAATATTTGAATCATATGAAATTTTATTTCCCAATCTTGTATGACTTGAATCTTGGTTAGGTTCACACATGCATTCCTTGTGTGTTTACTGTGTCCTAAATATTTTATCTCTTGTATGAAAAATGAAAATTTATTCATGTTATCATAAAAGTATGTTTTTTCATATTGCAAAACACTATTTTAGAATGGTGTAGATGTTCATCCCATGTTTTCTAAATATTAAGATAACATAAAGGTAGATTAAAAGAATGATATAGGTAAAGGGCCTAAGGATATCATTCAACATCTTGAAATGAATGAATTCGTTACATGAGTTAACATAAAAGGCATAATGGTAAATATATGGTTGACCACATGTAAAAAATCACACACCTCTAATGGTGAGATGTCACAAAGGATTAAATCTTTTAAAATTTTGATTTTGGACACCAAGTGACACTACTAGGTGATCCATTTTACAAGGCCTATACTAGCTTATGGTTATGGATGATGTATAAATTTAAAGTTAAATTTTTGAAAATATTCTTTAGGAGAAATTAAATTCTTTTGGCTTCCATTGGAAATAATGAAGTTTATTATCTCACCATTGATCTACATCTATTAATGAAATAATATTTTCAATTCATATAATTTCTTGTTGGGGGAAGTAGAGATATTTTTAGTACCAACCATATCATTGGGTTTATAATCTATTATCTTATTACATTTCTATAATGTTAGACCCACTTCTCAAGATGTGCAAGTAGAGAACTCATAATGTGACACATTTCTATAATGTTAGACCCACTTCTCAAGATGTGCAAGTAGAGAACACATATCTTGGTGATTATCATGTATTTAATACCCATTTTTGGTGCTATGGTTGTTTTAATTGCTTTTATTTTTCTAGTGGATTTTCAATTTTGAATTACATCATTTCTAATAATCCCATATTTTATCATATGTGTTAAATATTTATGTTTCAAATTTTATTCCACATAATTTTGATCAGTATGTCTTATATTTTATGCTAACACTCAACTTTCCACTTATAACTCCTAACATTTAAAAACCCCAATAAAATACCACCATCAAGGTATTAGATGGAGTGATTAAGGATGAGTATGTATGAGGAGGAATTAAGTAGAGATGATGAGGGAGTCAATAGGCATGATGAGGGATGGTGAGGGTTAATGAGGGAGTTAATAGGGAAGATGGAGTGATTAGGGAAGATAAAGGATGGTAAGGATTAATGAGGGATGAATAATTAGTGATTATAGATGATGAGGTATGATGAAGCAGTGATTAGGGATGATGAGGGATAGTGAGGGTCAATTAGAGAATGATTAGGGATGGTGAGGGAGTGATTATAAATGATGAGGAATGGTAAGGGTCAATAAAGGAGTGATTAGGGATGATGAGGGATGAGGAGGGAATGATTAGGGATGATGAAGTGATGATTAGGGATGGTGAGATCCAATGAGGGAGTGATTAGATATGTTGAGGTATGGTGAGAGCTAATGAGGGAGAGATTAGGAATGATGAGGGAGTGATTAAATATGATTATGGATTCTTAGGTTCAATGAGGGAGTGATGAGGGATGAGGAATGGGTGATTAGGGATGATGAGGGATAGTGAGGGTCAATAAGGGAGTAATCAAGGATGATGAGGTAGTGACTAGAGATGAGTAGGGATAGTGAGGTTCAATGAGGAAGTGATTAGGGACAATAAATAATGATGA
>JARHVA010005726.1:360000-430000 GCA_037957365.1 Torreya grandis
AGAAGAAGAATCAAAATAGACTAGTCTTACCATATAGGAAATCATTTGAGAGCATGTTTATGGAGAGAGATATGAATTTTTTTGGTTTGAGTAGCCTGAATTATGAGCTAGTTGGTTAACATAGTATAATTTATTTAATCCAAGGATGGAAAAAATTATAATCTATACTAAATAAAAGATAGAATGCTTGCAGAGATTGAGAACTGATTGGACAAGAGCAATAGATCATTGGGTTGCTACTACATTTGATGAATATATATATCTATTTTTTTAGTAAAAGGATATATATCTTTAAAAGTTTTGAAGGACTTATTAATTGGAGGAATTCAAGTGAAGTTTTTGCAATGACTACCTATCCTTTTGATGATGTTGGTTGTGGATAAGGCTATGGTGCCTACACTAGCCAATATGGAGTAGTCACTTTAGACATATGGGGGTGTGTGTGACATGATATTAAATGATGATTATATGAGTAGATAATTCTTAAACCTAAATCTAGAATGGAGACACAAGGGAAAAAGATTTAGAATAAAAGTCTGGATTCAGAATGTGAGCTGTGATAATAAAATAGATGGAATAAATAGAAGAATACCTAAGTAGTTGTGATTAGAGTTAAGAGTAGCATAAAATATATGGAGAATGAGTAGGAAGATGTGATGAATGAGAAGATAGAGATGAAGAACAAAGGAATAATAAATATGAGATGGAATAAGAAGATGAATGCTAACAAAAATAAAGAAGTGACAAAAAACAAGAGGAAGAAAAGATGTTGGAAGAAAAAGGTGATAATAGTGTAGAAGTAAATAATTTAGATGGTAAGTATAGTGCATAGCTACAATGATGAATATTATCAAAAGAATGACATGAATTATTAAGAGATAAAATATACAAAAGTTACAAATTAATCATAGGTTCAAGATTATAGGAAGAAGAAGTCATAGGAAAGAATCATTCACCAAGAGAGCATGCATCCCCACAACCCAATTTGTTATATTCTAGTGGAAGTTTTAAACCAAATGAATAGGAAAATAGTAGTTGGGAAGGTCCATTTTCAAAACAAGTGCATCATTGGGGTATTAATATTGAGAAAAAAATAATTCATAAGGCTTTGAAGGCCATAAGGTTTGTTGAAACCAAGTAGAAAAAGTAGGAAACATAAAAACTAGAGTGCATAGATTAAATTTTATAATGCATAGGTAAATCTTCATAGTGTGTAAATAGGATTACACATAATGCTACCTCCCATTTTAATATTTACATAATATATCCCCTTGATATAAATTTATAAAATGAGCATTGTATGATCATTTATCAACCTGGTGACATATGATGGCTCTGTGGACCTTGAATAGTACTTATTAACCTGTGAGATGAAATGGAAATCTAAGGGTATTAATGATGAGGCTATAAATAAGTGTGAGTTAATAGGGTTGCTAAATGAAAGATAACTTGAGTTTATATACTAAAAATAAATTATGCATGAAAGTCTACAACATGTTAAGGAATGGATTATCATAGAATTTAAAATAAATAAATGTACAAGTCAAACTATTCAAGACCTAAATGAGATTGGGTAGAATTTGGGAGAATCAGTCTCCAATTATGATCATAGGTTCTTTGATGTTATTAATAAGGTATAATTTACCTTAGAATATAAAGATAAATTTTGTATTTTGTCAAAGGACAACATTCTATAATCAAATTTCCTAGAGTGCAGACTCAATATGCTACTAAAGTAGATGCTAGAACTATTGATCTATGAGTGTAACAAATTGAATACTATGGGGAAGCTCCCATAATGGGTTATAAGATTTAAAATACATTTCAAGATTTTATGAAGAGGATGGAATAATATCATGAAGTAGATAAACCTAAGCTAAATCTATGGTGCGTGAAGTGTGGGAAAGAAGGACATCATAAGAATGATTGTCCTAAGATCAAGATAGAAGTTTCATGAAATCCATAGGTAGTAGGGAATAGAATAATGTAATGCCATCTCCAGAAACAATAATTTAAAATCCCAAAGAGTTTTTATTTTGATTTTTATAAGTCACATAATCATGATGAAAGTAATTGTATGGATTTGAAAGATCTCAAAGAAGACATTAAAAAGAATGTATTCACCATCACTGCATAATAAGTGTCCTCAATAAAGTAAATGATTCTAGTACTAGAGGTTGATAAGGGTTGTGTGAACCAAATGGGTATATAATGGATTCCCTATTCACCTTAGTACAAGAATCAAGGTCTAGCTAGATGGACCCCTCTTTCATCGATTTGCACACCACTGTCACCTTAATACCATTATGCATCACCTTGGAATTTGGTAATGATGCAATAACAACCAACTATTTGGACCCCACCAGTTACGTAAAAAAAATTATAATTAGAGATAATACCCAATATCATAAACATTACAATACAATGCAACAATAGGGAGGTTATATAGGAGGTTATCAATTAAACAAAGGTGGATCTAGGGGTGGATACAAAGGGGGTTACCAAGGTGGTAGAGGAAATAATTATCAATGCCATCATTTGCAATATTACTTATGGGGAGATTATAATAATTTGTAATGTAATTGTCCTTTGAATCCCTAAAGATAATATTATTGTGAACATTATAGAATATATGAGTAGCATGAGATAGAAGATTGTCTTGTCTTAGAAAAACAAAGAAAGGAAAAGGTCATAAGGAATGTTAAAATGGTAAATGAATATCCTAAGGAGGATGCATTTTTTAATGACATTATAAGACACTAACATACAAAGAGATTATTTCCCCCTCTCTAAATTCCTTAGGACTAGGGAATAATAAATACCTAGACATAGCTATAGAAAAGGGGCTCATGTGTGAAGCTACACATATGTTGAAAAATATAAAAACACCAAAATATATGCTCCAACAATAGATGCCTAAATGTATGGTTAGATTATACACATTATGCATCAATATGGATTTGTTACTATGTTGATAGATTTACTAAATATTTTAAGTACACTACATAATGAATACATATCTTAGAACATCAAAAACTTACTACATAATTTACTAGAGTGTGTATAGTGAGGATAATATAAGATAGAGAATCTTGTTTGGTATGTCAAAAAAAAGAATCCATGAGATGTAGATGAGGAAACTGATTTTAAATTTGTAGGATATGAAATTCCAAATTTTATTTTTGATTTTGGTAGAACGGTTAACATGATCCCTAGATCTACATGGGAGGTGATTGGATGATCAGTTTTAAGTTACAACCTAGTGACTCTAAGCTTAACAGACTATGGAAGAGTTGATCCCATTGGAAAATTAGAATATGTTGAGATCAAATCATAGAATTAAGCTTGTGAGGTTACTTTGAATTCATTTATACGAAGATAATAACTCATTATCCTATGTTGATTTATAAGAAATGGGCATATGATGGTCAGACGACTATCAATACTATGAAAAATCAACTAGAGGTGTATCAAGGAGATAAGATTATCATCATTCATTTGAATAAGGTGTAAAAAAAACTACATCATTTTGGCTAAACTAGACTCCCCTTATGTTTCACAAGAAACCAACTAGATGAAGGTAAACTCTGAAGAGAACCTAAAATATATATGCCCAATTGAGTGCAACTTCTTGTATGAGCATAATAAACCTTAGGTATAGTCTTTACTCACTTAATAGTTGAAGACATATAAACAATGGAAGCCCAAATCAATAGTTACTCAGCCATTGGCACCTCAATTTGTCATAGAGAATTATGAATCCATGTTTTTTAAATCCCATACTCACTCAAAAGTTGATTTTCTCTATCAAGCAAATGATCATATGTAGGATTATATAGACCTAACTAGAGAAGGCACTTTGTTATGGGAAATAACTTCATATGTCAATGGAGACTTAGATATGCATCTATTCAACTAGGATCATGGTGATTATGAAATCTAACCTATGAGAATCATCTTTACTCATGAGAGACAACTTCCTACTATGTGATCGAGGATATCAATCAATTCATTTTGTGCTTAAAAGTTTATATACATATCATTAGTCAGTGGGTAGGTGCCCTAAATTATGATTTGAAGGGATTTACAGTGATATGGTGGGAAAATCATAGAAATAATCAACTTGATTAGGATGATGCATGTGAACATATGATTATCAAATTTTAACTACCATAGGCCATCAGAAGTAATTGACATTTCTTTTAGGAAGGTGATTTCCCTAAAATCCATATCCATAAATGTGTTGAGGTATGGATAGAATAACATGTGTCACTAAATAACTAGGTTCATATCTTTGATTATAAACTTGCCCCTTTACCATCAACATGGTAAATGTATCAAAAATGTAGGAGGGAGACAAAGAATTAATCATAGGTGCAAATTGACTTCATACAAATTGTTGTCTTTAAAGATGAGAATCCACTGGTTCATAATATACTACTAAAAATCAAACATTTCATATGCCATGGGTGCACAAAATATTTAAGCACCATGATGAAATATACTACACATAAGAACCTAGCATGTGATCTAAATACAACATTAAAAAGATATAAAGCTACCAAGATGGAAGAACAAACACTTATACATGTGTTCCATTGAATATAGGATGAAGAGGAAATTGAAGATTCAAATACTAATGGTGATATTGATCTGACTAATTTTTTTAAACATGAATGGCCAGTAGAACCATTAAAGGACCCAATCGTAGAACCTATTGAAGAAGACAAGATACATAACATATAAATTCTAGAACAAGAAGGAAAACTAATGATACAAGAATCTATTGCTGAGAAAAAGTGTAATATTTATTAGAAACCTATAAAAAATCACATGGAAAACATCATAAGTGATGAGATTCTTAAGCTGACACATACAGGTGACTATTGGAATAAATTTTAAGTTTCAAAAGCTACGTAAATTTTGAGATATTATCGAGATGTGTTTCCTAAAAAGAATTATAGATTAGAGGATTAGATTCATCCCTAGGTGAAATGCATATCAAACACAAGGAGTGTGCATGAATGATAAATAAATGACCATACAAGTTAAATCCAAACATGAAGTTGAAAGTGAATGATGAATTAGATAAAATGCAAGATGTAGGTATAACTTATACCATCAAAAAGGTAGACTAGATTAATCCCATGGTAGTACAATTGAATAAAATAATGGGGATCAGAGTATGTGGTGATTAATAAATTTTGAATGACACATGTGAATGATCCATTTTTTATTCCCTTCACAGATGAAGTTTTTTAATCTATCACAGGTCATGAAGTTTACTCTTTCATGGATGGATTCAGTGGTTGTCAACAAATACCCATCACAAATAAGATAGAGATAAAATGAATTTTGTCATGAAATGGGGATCCTTTGCATACAAGCTAATTCCTTTTGGCCTTAAGAACACACCTATAGTTTTTTCTCTAGTAGTGGTGACTGCGTTAAAGGATTTTCATTCATGACTTCCTAGAAGTCTATCTTGATGATTGGGATTTTTTTTTTTTTTTAATTTAACGAACATGTTTCCAAGTTGTGCATCATGTTAGAATGTTCTCTAGCTTTGTTAATTGCCATGATTTTGAAAAAATACTTATTTTTTACATCTTTTGACATCCTGTTAGGTCATATAGTGTGTAGTATAGGGAATTTGGTGGACCAGGTCAAAATTATAGTCATTCTTAGTATGCTTCCATAAGTCAACTCCATGGAAGTATGATATTTTCTTAGCCATATAGGTTACTATTAGAATTTTATCAAGGGATATGTATCCATTTCATCTCCATTGGAGTATTTACTGCACAAATGTGTGAAGTTTGTATAGACTTTTGAGTGTTAAGAAACCTTCATAGAACTAAATAGAGATTGGTCACTATGCCTATTCTCATATTTCTTGATTGGATCAAGCCATTTCATGTTTATGTTGATGCTTCTAGTATCATATTTGACACTATGCTTGTGTAGCCATGAGATGGTAGATTGGACCACCCTATAAATTTTGCAAAATGAAAGTTACCTAATGTAAAAAATAATTACACAATAACTAAAAGATAAGTACTAGATATAATTTTTGTACTATAAAAATTTTGACACTGTCTTCTTACAACACCATTTAAAGTTTTCACAGATCATCAAGATATATGCTACCTTGTCAATAAGCCTATGCTCAAAGGATGCATTTCAATATGGTTGATGCTCTTTCAAGAATCTTAATTTCACATCAACATCAAACCAATAGTTTTATCCCAAATGTAAAATAACTATAGGAAGACTCTCCTAATGCCCATCTCTTTCAATTTTTTGTGTTCCTCAAAAATTTTGAGGTATTTGATAAATTTTCTAGAATAAGGAGTATTCTCTATGCACTACCAATAAAAAGACCAGAAGGAGTTTGTCACCATATATTTTCCATATACTATTATAAATGGGCTCTTGTATCATTTGGGGAAGGATGAAGTACTAAAAAGGGTATTTCTAGAACATGAACAACCATAAATCTTATAGGAGACACACAAAGGAATAGCATGAGGTCATTTTGCTAAAGAAGCTACTACAAGTAAAATGTTACAAAGTGGGTTATGGTGGCTAAACCTTTTTCAAGATGCACATAGAGTATCACAACACTCCAACATATGTCAATGCATGGGTAATCCACTCTAGAAGGATGAAAAGCCTTTGTAACCTTTGTTATCCAAATAAGCTTTTAAATAGTGGGGTATCAATTTTGTAGGACCTATCAATATCTTGAGTAAACATAGAAAATAAAAGCAAGGTCTTTTATCACTATGAAAAATTAATTTACCAAATGGGTCAAAGATGCTATGACACCCAACTATGGTGTGAAGGACTCAACAAAGTTTATTTATGATAATATCATCATAAGGTTTAGATGCCCCATTAATATCATCAATGATCAAGGGACACACTTCCTGAATAATACTATCAAAGCTCTTAATGAAGAATTCATTATTTATCATCATAAAAGTATTGTGTGCCATCCATAAGATAATGGTCAAGTTGAGATGTTGATAAAGATCTATGATGTCAAGAGATATGATTAGGAAGATTGCATTATTATAATTCTTTGGGAATATCACACACACTATAATAAGGATACAGGTTTTACTCCATTCCACTTAGTGCATGGACTTGAATCAATAATGTTGATGGAATACTTGGTACCCATTATGTGCATTGTAATGGTCATGAGACTAGGGGATCATGAGCCTCTCACCAATAGGCTTATCAAATAGAATAAGATGGATGAGTATCGATGTAGAACATCTTGGATGTAAGAAGTTCATAAGTAGAGCTAGAAAGCCTAACATGATAGGAATCTAAATAATAAATAACTTGACAAAGATCAAAAAAATTATTATATAATAGTCACTTCAGAGCTTTTTTGAGTAAATTATAGATCAAATAGAAAGGGCATTACATTATACATGAAATACCACATCAAGGAACCATTATTTTGAGAGATATGTAGAGAACCATTTTGCCAGGGTAGGTGAATGGATGTAGGCTTAAGCCATACCACCAATAGTCTTAATTGATCTCTTTCTACTAAATGACTGGGTGTTGAGTAGCACTAAGTAGATTAGGATTTCCCATTTCTATATGTTTTATTGTGTGTTTCTTTTTCTATGTGTGCATTTGTATATTTATAGATTATCTCTTTAGTAGTTTTTGGGAACTAGGATAAAAAGTGCAGCATGCACAAATCATGCATAGAACAATTTAGGTGCACCATTATTAATGTTAGTAGGAACCAAATAAAGTAATTAAGTCTAATAAATATATGGTTAAGTCACATCAATCAAGATCTTCACCATATGACAATCATCCCCACATAATTAATGCCAAATCTAAGGTTTCATTGATCTAATATTCACCAAATCAAAATTCAATCAACATCATCAATTCATACTCTAGTACAGATAGCAAACAACATAATGATGTATCTTGATGCATGAATAAATGATTAATTACCTTAATTTCTAGATTAGATAAGATTTTCCACTTTAACATTTACATTAATGTTGAATAGATAGATCAGTGTGGAATTTATGTAGAAACTAATAAGTACAAAATATATAAAGGCATAAGGTTACAAACCAAGTTTATACTTCATTCTTTCAAATGTTTTCAAGAGTTGAAGTTTTAAGAGTTGAGTTAATTTCTACTATGCAGAAAGCAAAAAGTTTTTCAATTTCACTACTTAGAGATCATGGATCATTCAAAACTCATTAAGAGTTTGATAGATGTTGATAAGGAGGAAAAAAGCATAAACTTTTCACTTCATCAGAAAAAATTCACTAATCTAGAGCCATTTGATTACCTCTAAGTAGTAGAGTTAAAACTCTTCCGACCAAATCCTATAGATGTTATGTAACCAATAGCTCTTATAGTCCCACATCAATTATAGATTATAAACATCAAGTGTCTAATTCACATGCCAACTTTTGGTGAATTTGAGGACATTATGTAAATATTTATTGGCCACTACAATGATGGAAACATATACATTTTCCTTAATAACATGATATTCATTAACATAGAAGCACTGGCCTGAGATTTGGGCATGCTTGCATGAGGTGATTCTCTTTCTCCATAAAAGAAAAGAATGCCTCCTATCCTTTATGAGGTCAAAGATTTATATGTTTAGGGTTCTTGAGGAATTTTAATTAAGTAAATCTAAGATGAACCAGTGTGCATCCTAGTCAAATGCATCACATAGAGATTCTGGCAGACCACTAAGTCTACAAAACAAATTCCAAAAGGGGTGGTACACATTACACATCGCATGATCCACTATAATTATTAGTTAAATTATCTTGAATATTTTGTTCATGTTCTACTTATAAACATTTACAAGTGTCACATGAATTCCAATTATACCTTATAGTACCATTTTCAAATCTTTTTGTTGTGTTTAACCTAATAAAAACCCTTAAAGGAGAGGTGCACCCTGACACTGACTACTAACTAGTAAAATAATTACACAACTTGATATGGACACCTGATCATGTTGCCCTAGTGTATAAGGTTAAATTCAAAAAATGGTGGGAAGAGTATTTGGAGCTAATCACCACACATCCTCAAGTGCCATCAAACATCATGCAATACCTAAGACAACATATTGTTGTCACCTTGCTACCAAAATGTGTGTTAATAGAAATTTATGAGCTATCAAGGTTACCATTTGGACCCCTACCATTATTTTTTACCATGGCCATGGAATAGGCTGAAGTCACCAAGTAAAAATCCTACGTAGCTAGGATTGTAACACCACTCCAAGCCATACCACCTAGCATAATAGGCCTTCAGTATAGCAATAACTAGAATCCATAACTTCATAGCAACAGAAAGGAAAGTGAAACTTCTCTATCAAGCAATAACTATTATCTCCTCTAATGAAGTGAAAGATAAGGAGCAATGTGTTGAGGTCAACATGCCCCCATTTTTTGAAAATTGGGACCCTTGAGACACTTTGAAATTTAACACTAAAAATATGGCATGTTTTGAACATTGTTAGAATTTAAATATCATCCACTTTGATAAAGTTGGCTTACTATTTTGTTTTTTTAATTTAAGGTTACCTAATGTTGCTAATAGATTCCATTTGTGTGATAAGTTATAGGTTTCATGGAGCCTTTTATAAATGGATCATGCTTAGATCCTAACTTTTTATCTTCATTAAGGTTATTACTAGCCTTTGATCTGAATAATCTTATTATTGGGTTCGTGCAAACCCTCCTTCAACAAACCCTAGCTTGAACCCCTAGTTCAAATTCAAATATTATTGGGAATTCTTTTGGCAGGAATATTTCAAATTTATTTTAGACTTAATCCCCAATTTCTAAAATAAGGCCTAGTTGTGTATCTTAACACGACTAAACCTTAGCCTTAAAATTATGCTTAGTCCTCTTTATTTTCCTTGCTTTTTATTCCTTATATTTCCAACATAGTCTAAATTTCATATTTGTAGAGTCCTTTTAATTTTTCTAACATGGCCTCCTTTTTCAACCTTTTAGCCTAAAGTTTTAATTCTAAATCCCCATTCATGTTTGTCAACATGTATGAGACCTTAGCCTTAATTCTTTAGCTTAAGTTTTATTTTTAACTGAGTCCTAACTTAAATACATTGCTTCTTTATAAATTCAATGGTTTGCACTTCATCATGACTCTTATTCTAATGGAGTGAAGAAATCCCAACAAACCTAAGCATCCAGATCATGATCGATGGCTTGAGCCTCATTAGGACCAAAGATCCAATGAAGCAAATGCAATGATGAAAATTAGAAATCCCAAAAAGCCCTATGGGATCACCACATGGTGCTCCCACATTCAAAGCTTGATAAAAAAAGGGTCCTGCACATTAATTTGAACCAATAATGTGAAATTGCGTAGATCGTGATTGATTGCTCTCATTTCATCATTGCTTTTAATTAGATAGAGTGAATTAAATATAATATCTATGGAATACAAGAACTTCATGAAATTAAATTTGACATTTTCATGAATATTATTTGACATCCATGAGGTTGTCATTGACGTCCATGAGAATGTCAAATTCAAGCTCATCTAACATTTTGTCTAGGCAAATGAATGTATTTTATATCATTTGAAGGGGGCACTTTATATCATATTTTGAAACTTAGCATAAAAAACATTAACCTAAGTTTATAACATGCTTTTTTAACATGAAATAAACTTAGCTTAAAATATTTTAGCTTAAGTTATTATTTATAGTAATGTACTGATTAAAGCTCATGTACCTTATAGGATCAATGACTCATGCTTCATCAAGACTTGATAATTTAATGGCACAAAATCACCGATGAATATTCAATAGAGTTCTAAAAGCCTATGAGCTCAACATATGGTAAATGCACATTTAATATGTAACTGACATAGAATACAAAGCTCAAAAAGCCTATGAGGGTGACAAGTGGCATAATTATGAGGCTCAATGTAAATATATCCAATAATATGCGAGGTCTCAAATTGTAATTAATGGCCCATGTTGATCCATGGGCAATGATCCAATGGCATGAAATAAAAGGACAAATTTTAAATAACAATAGTTAGTGCTTTGAAATAATTTATGAAAAATGCCATAAGAGTTCCATGTAAGCACAAAGAAATTTAAAAAAAAAACTTTTGTGCTAAAAAATGCAAATGTATAGAGGCAAGTGTCAAGGCTAGTTTGGGGTAGATTATAGTAGGGTCTTAGACATGATCCACAATGTAGGAGAAAGGATAACTGAGGTCAAAATCATTAAGGAAGCTATGGATAGGAATGATAGGGAGTTGAATGATCTAGCTGACAAAGAATAAGAGTGTCTCTTAAGGCCATATATGGATTTGGGACTTGTTAATGAGGAACATCAAAAGGCTATGAACATCCTTCAATAGTAAAAAGCAAGATCCTAGGCATAGGGCCCACCAGCCAGTTAGTTAATATTCCACTTTTATGAAGAATTGTAACATTTTGAGAATGATATATTATTTTGTAAAGGTATATTCTAGTTTTTTAGCATATTTTCCTCTAGGTCAATCTATTTTAGAAAAGTAAGTGTATTCTAGAACTTTGTAGAAAAGGGATAGTTGTTCTTACTTCTTGTACATTTGTATCTTGAAAATCATCGATATACTACTTTTTCCTTCTATAAAAGGTAGTACTACCATTTTTTAAATGGTTGGGAGTTCTTAGAGCCAAAATTACTTTGAAACTTTGAGCAAGTAATACAAGCAAGGAATTGTACAAAGATTGTCTAGTATTTGTCTGTGTATTTTCTATCATGGCTTCTCTCTCATTTGCTTATTCTAATTTATAGATTTGAATGGTTATTATGGATTATTGGTGTGTACCTTTAATTGTAAATTTTTTAACTTATGACAATGATAAGTTGAATGAAAGGATTTAGTTTCATTTTATTTCCTTTACTCTTCTTGCATTTGGGCCAATGTTATTTTCTTGCAAGGCTAAAATCTTTAAAGTGAACCTGATTCTTATTTGTATTATTTACACCTTCCTTACGAGTTTTCTTGATGTATGGTAAGATTTGGGATCAAGATATTTCATATCATACATTAATTTTAATTGCTTTCCTAGATGAAACTTGAACTTTGTCATGATGTCTGGAATGAAGATCAATAACATTTTTTTCTACCCTACCCTTCATTTTGCTTGTTTTTTAACTTGATCACCTTAATTTAGATTGTCATTGTAAATGTCCATCCTAAATTAATTATTAATTTATTTTTTTATTATCATAATTCGTTGTTCTTTACATAATTACTATATATTCTACATAGATCTATTATTTGTCCATGGTAGTTCCCAACCACCAACTAATATAAATATTATGAAATAGTCACTTCTTCTACCTCTATTCCACTAATAGGTAATAGGATTACCACAACTTTAAACTCATGCATTTGATTCTTAGGAATTTAAAAATGATAAGTGTTCACTAAACACTCTAGGCACCTATGGTACACATTTAAGCATCAATAGGAGATTTGTTGGAACTAGAAGGAGTGTCCTCAATAAAATCTTTTCAAATTTATAGGAGCTTTACTAGTTTTACCATATTTTGATCTAAGATCACTCTATTCTTTACATATTTGTGTTTATTTTAGCATAATTGTGTAAATTTTGGTGATCTTCATGATTTTAGATTGGTCTTTGGGCTTATTTAGACAAAGCTTGACATTCTTTAAATGCATATGCCTAGTTATGGTAAAAATAACTTTAGATCTATGAATCCAACCAATTTGAGGTTAGAAATAGCTATTTTGATCAAATATTCATAAATAATTTTCAAATTTGAGTTTATTTGGACTTGAAAGTGTAAATATCATTCATACTAGCATATTTAGACACCTCTTTGAGCTAAATTAGTTAAAGAGTGATGTCCTTTATTGTTCTTTATATGAATCTTTATAAAATTTGATTAATGTGCAAATCTAATCATTATTATTTGCAAAGATTGATTTGACACATCATATTTAAAATAGGATTCAAAGTCCTTAATTTATAATTACAAAAGTGAGATCAAGGTGATCAAAAATCCTCAGGCTTCCAATCTACTTCATCAGTTCAAGATACTCATGTATTCAAGGTATGGCTTGGTTAGGTGGTTCTGCAATCAACATACCAGGTATAGTACATGATCGTCCCCAAAATTGTAAAAGATATTTCCCTTCTTTTAGTCCTAATAATGTTGTCACTACTGAAGAGCATACTAAGTCATTTAAGGTTGCTTTGAGATTGTTAAATATAGTCCATGAAGATGTAGCATGTAGATTGTTCCCATTTACTTTCAAGGATGCTACATATGAATGGTTTACTAACCTTATAGAAGACTACATTACTACCTATAATGAATTCAAAAATATCTTAATTGATCAATTTGGAAAAATTATTAATCCCTTTATCTTATATCATCAGTTTACCACAATTAAAAGGGATGTTAATGAAACTATCAAAGCCTTTAATGCTCGATTCCAAATAATGTTTATTAAAACTACATCCCTTTATATACCTAATGAGGCTTTGGCCTTAGAGATTTATAAGGATGTTATAGATCCCTTGACATCTATTTTCCTAAAAATATCTCTTCCAATCATAAACACATTGACCTAAGTCTATTCTGAAGTTGTAGTCATTAATGACCAAATGCAACCCCAAGGTCAGATGGTGTATTCCATGCCTAATGTCAATTAAAATTGGCCCATCCAAATTTTCATTCCCACTCTAACACTAGTTTAGAACCATTTTCATTTAAGTCATACATATCTTGGACAATACCTAGAGCTCCATAATAACATTGCTAGTGGATTTCATCCACAAAATCATGAAACTCTAGTGCCCATAACCAATAATAATTCTCCAATTCATGAGCGTAAGACATCAAAAAGTTCAAATGACTTAATATTATAAATTATCCAAAAACTGAGCACTAGCATTCATCAATTGTAAAAATAAGTAGGAAATACAAGGGAATGTTATGACATAAATTACGCTTCCCAAAGGTTTGATAGGCCTCCAAATGGGTTTCATGATAGAAAAAATAATGTATCATCTAAGGATATAAAAATGAGTTTATGTGATATTTTTGTGGTTGATTATTTTAATATTTATAAAATCTCTGAAATGGTGCCTAATCAAGACATTGCTACAAGGACATTTGGCTTTGTAGGAGCATCTCTAGGTTTCATGCAGGCCTTTGATTTCTCATTTGAAGATGGAGATGAAGATGAATATGAAGTTGAATATGAAGATGAGCTAATTGAAGAAGTTACATCTGAGATGACTTGCATTCGTAAAGATGTAAGAGAGATTTCAATTGAAGATCAATAAGATGTCATCATTAGTGCATCTATAGATGAAGAAGAAGACTTTTTAAAAATGGATATAGATTAAGTACATCATGATATTTTTTTATAAGGTAGCCAAAAAGATAGCCCACACACATTTATTTTTGAAATTGAGAATACTCTTGAAGAATATGATCATTAGTAGTAGTCATTCCATGATTTCTTGAATAAAATCAAGGAGCTTGAGATGATCAATAATGGGATAGAACAACACATAGATGCTTCATTTGAGGATTTCACCAATGATCTAAAATTCTTATAAGGTGGTATTATTTTGGAGGAACCAAACTAAGACAAGTTAAAGCCTAATTAGATGGAAGATATGCCCCTCTTCACCATTGATGAATACGAATCATGTGAATCAGATCAGGAATTGTCATGTGACTTCATCAAGAGGTCAGTAGTATGGGACCAACATGTTTCTCATGATGAGATTCTAGATAGACATCATTCAATTGATCAGGATGAACAAACCTTTTAGGATGAATTGGAATATTTTTGGGAAAATATTGGCAGTCCACTTCCACCTTAGAAAGAATCTAATGAAGACATCAATCTGAGAATGCAAATCAAGCTGTCATTATTGAGTGAAGATGATATAAACCAATACCTATCTATGGATGAAGCATAACTAGCACTCCTACTTCAAAGTAGAAGGATTTGGGAGGAGGATGGTTGGATTTTAGACTCATATCTTTGATCTATGTACTTGAGAATGAATATGGGATCCCAAGTCACACTATCTAGAAGACGTATACATCTAAATGCCCCTATTTATAAGAGGATGCCACCAAAAAACACTCAACTTTCAAGGTTCTGCAATAGATGAAATAATTTTGCATTTGATCCTAGAGGTAAGTATTTTATGAAGTTAGTATAGGGATTAGATTAGTTTCTTTCTTGTTAGTTTATTCCATCTTATTTCCTTCCTATCCCTTATTTTTATATAAGCATGTATATATTTATTTGCTTCATTTTTTGCTTGTTACTTTTCTACTTTTTGTTATGTTTTTATTTCTTGTTGCTTTTTTCCTTACTTCCAATAAGTCCTTTTGATAGCCCTCCACTCAAAGATCACTTAGTTTTATTGAAATTATTGAATTTTAGAAATGTAGGTATCCACCTCATGCACATTTTGACCATGGATTTGAAATAAGAGCTTGCACTTTAAAAACATCCTTGCCTGGGAGAAAGGTCACAACTATAGGTGATTACTTGAAGATCAAACACTTGACCAAATTCTTCAACCTGACTACCCTAGTTCACAACCCTCTTGAAAGCATAAAAGATCTAAAAAATACAAAAATAAGAATTTAACACAAAATCAAAAGCTTTTCAAACATAGGTGATTTTGGTAATCTCCACTGGGGATATGGATGCATGGCTACAATGGATAAAGGCCTTAAGTGGAGCCAAAGGCATCTCTATTATGGCTATGGAGACCTAGATGATAGAAAATTAATGACCAAACCTTCATTGAGCTAAATCATGGTTCTTAATGAATATCCAAACATGTTGAAATTTAGTGTTAATTATTAAAGCCATGAACTAAAAAGTTATTTTCTAAATCCTTTGGTAATTAATAAGTGGAATCAAATCACACACACAACATGATTGATTTTTGATGTTTGATCCTAATTTTTCATAGTCAATCATTTTTCTAACCATGAATTGATCTTAATGATGGTGCCTGATCAAAT
This sequence comes from Torreya grandis, assembly GCA_037957365.1. Classification (NCBI taxonomy): domain Eukaryota; kingdom Viridiplantae; phylum Streptophyta; class Pinopsida; order Cupressales; family Taxaceae; genus Torreya; species Torreya grandis. Next base: position 376,095 of record JARHVA010005726.1, read on the forward strand.
GGAATAAATAGCTTAATTATTAGTCTAAACTAGAGTCTTTGAATTCTAACATATTTCTATGTTTCCCCTAGAATTCACCATTTGTTGAGGTCAACAAACACCCAATTTTTGAAAAATTAGGACCCTTGAGACATTGAACTTTAACTCTAAAAATATGGCATATTTTGAACATTGTTAGAATTTGAAGATCATCCACTTTGATAAAGATGATCTACTATCTTTTGGTTTTGATTTAAGGTTACTTAATGTTGCTAATAGTTTCCCTTCATGTGATAAGTTACAAGTTTCATGGAGCCTTTATAAATGCATCATGCTTAGATCTTCATTATTTATCTTCATTCAATCTTTTAATAGCCTTTAATCTAAAGAATCTTATTTTTGGGTTTATGTAATGAAACCCTCTTTTCATCAAACCCTAGCTTAAACCCTTGGTTAAAATTTAAATATTGGTGAGAATGTTTTTGGTGAGAATATTTCAAATTTATTTTAGACGTAAGCCCCAATGTCTATGTTAATGTTTGGTCATGTTTCTTAACATGAATAAACTTTAGCCTAAAAATTATGTTTAGTCCTCTTTATTTTCCCCCTTTTTTATTCCTTATATTTCCAACATGGTTTAAGTTTCATATTGGTAGGGTATTTTTAATTTTTATAGCATTCCCCCTTTTGTTACCCTTTTAGCCTAAAGTCTTAATTATAAGGTCACATTCATGTTTTTAAACATGAATGAGACCTTAACCTTAACACTTTATCCTAAGTTTTATTTCTAACTAAGTCCTAACTTACATACCTTGCTTCTTTATATATTTAACAATCCATGATTCATTGTGATTCTTAATCAAATAGAATAAAGAAAGCTTGACAAACCTAATATTTTGGTCCTTAGAACCAATAATGTGCAAGAATTTTGATCATGATCGATGGCTCATGCCTCGTCAGTACCAAGGATCTAATGGAGTGAATGAAGTGATGAAAAGTCAAAATTATAAGAAGCCATGTAGGGTCAACACATGGCACTCCTACATTTAAATCTTGATAACAAAGGGTCCCACACATTAAATTAAACAAACATGTAACTTATCATATCACAATCAATGGCTCTCATTTCATCATGGTTTTTAATCACATAGAGTGAATTGAATCTGAGATCTATGGAATACAAGAACTTCATGAGCTTAAATTTAACTTTCTCATGAATGTCATTTGGCATTCATGAGACTGTCATTGATGTCTTTGAGATCATCAAATTTAATATTATCTAACATTTTATTTAGGTAAATGGATGTATTTTATATCATTTAAAGGGGCCACTTTATATCATGTTTCAAAACATAGCATAAAATAATTTAACCTAAGTTTATGCCATGTTTTTTAAAATGAAATAAACTTAGCTTAAAATATTTTACCCTAAGTTACTTTCTATAGTCATGTACTGATTAAAGCTCATACACCTTGTAGGACCAATGGCTCACACTTCATCAAGACTAGATTATCTAATGGTACAAAATTATTGATGACTATTTAATAGATATCCAAAAGCCTATGGGCTCAATACATGGTAAACATGATTTCAATATGTGAATGATGTATAATACAGAGCTCAAGAATCCCATGAGGGTGATAAGTGGCACAACTATGAGGCTCGATGCAAAGATGACCAATAAAAATTGAGGTCTCAGATCATGATCAATAGCCCACATTTATCCATGGGTAATGATCCAATGACATGAAATAAAAGGATGAATTTTAAATAACAATGGTTAGTTCTTTAAAGGCATTTATGAAAAATGTCATGAAAGTGCTAGATAGATTCCAAATAAGCACCACACAAGCACAAAGAAAAAAAATGAAAATCTTGTGTGCTCAAAAATGAAAACATATAGAGGCAAGAGTCAAGGCCAATCTAGGGTAGATAATAGTAGGATCTTGGACATTATCCTCAATGTAGGAGAAAGGATAACTGAGGCAAAAGCATTAAGAAAATTATGGCTAGGAATGATAAGGAGTTGAATGATCTAGATGATAAGGAAGAAGAGTGTCTCTTAAGTCCAGTTTTGGATTTGGGACTTGTTAATGATGATTATAAGAAGTCTATGAACATCTTTCAATAGAAACAAGCAAGTTTCCAGGTGCAGGACCCACCAACCAGTTAGTTAATATTCCAATTTTGTGAAGCATCGTAACATTTTGAGAATGGAATATTCTTTTGTAAGGGTATATGCTAGTTTGTTAGCATATTTGCCTCTAGGTCAGTCTATTTTAGAAACACAAGTGTATTCTAGAATTTTGTGGAAAAAATATAACTATCCTTACTTCTTGTATATTTGTATCTTACAACTCGCCTGTATACTCCATTGTCCTTCTATAAAAGGTATTATTACCAAATTGTAAAGGGGGGAAATTGTTAGATCTAAAATTACATTGAAAACTTTGAGCAAGCAATATAAGAAAGGAATTTTATAAATATTGTCCAGTATTTATCTGTGTGTTTACTATCATGGCTTCTCTCTCACTTGCTTGTTCTCATTTCTAGATTGGAATGGTTCTTATGGATTTTTGATTTGCACATGTAATTATAGATTTGTTAACTTGTATTAATGATAGGTTGATTAAAAGTCTTTAGTTTCATTTAGTTTCCTTTACTCTTCTTGCATTTGGGCCAATGTTGTTTACTTGTAGGGGTAAAATCTTTAAAGTGAACCTAATTGTTATTTGCATTATTTTTACCTTCTTTAGGAGTTTGCCTAATGTATGGTAAGATTTGTGATCAAGTTTTTTTGTATCATACATTGGTTTTTAGTGCCTATCTAGATGAGACTTGAAATTTTTCATGATGTCTAGAATGAATATCAACAACATTTATTTCTGCCCTACCCTTCCTTTTGCTTCTTTTTTAACATGACCACCCTAGTTTAGCTTATCATTGTAAATGTCAATCCTAAATTAATTCTTAATTTACTTCTTGATCCTAATTCACTATTATTTGCATAGTTACTGCATATTCTACATAGATCTATTATTTAGCCATGGTGGCTCCCAAACACCAACTAATATAAATATTGTAAAATAGTCAATTGTTCTACCTAATTTCCACTAATAGGTAATAGGATTAATATAACCTACAACTCATGCATTGGATCCTTAGGAATTAAAAAATGAGAAGTGTTCACTAAATAATCTAGGCACTTGTGTTATACATTTAGGCATCAACATGATGTAACCTAGATAGATGACCCTAAGGTGCCCGAGATCAAAAGCTCTTGAGACCTACTACAGATGGGAATAGATGAATAGGAGGTATACTAGGTAATGGTTGTATATATGGTAGGAGACTTCTATGAAATGGAGGAGGAGAAGGATTTATTCTTCTAGAAGGTAGTGCACATGGTCCAAGTATGCAAGAAGGTTCCTCTAAGTCTATGAGTGAAATTACCACCATGCCCTAAATTTATTATGGTCAACATGATGCATGAAGAATTTGATCAAATGCAGAAAAAGGTTGACTTATTTCAGCAACCTTATACCACCTTCATAACCATAGACATCTTTGCACCATTATTGGAAATTCCACATGAGTCTCTGGTGCATAGGACTAGAAATCGATGAGAGGCTAGGGTTTATGCTACCCTCAAAGAATGCATATTTGTTAGGACAGCCATGGCAAAATATGTGCTACCAACTCCATCTTTGACTTCACCACCACCCATATGCAGGTTCGTTACTTTAGGGCACAAGAAATCACATGTCTCCAACTCTATGGTCTATCTAAGTTATTCACCTCCATAAAAATAATGCGTAGAGGTTAAATAGATCATACTAAAATAAAATATAATTAAAGAACAATAATCTTAATTTGAGGAAGCAACTTATGCAGTAAAAAGACAAGTCAAACAAGAAGATAACAAATTCTAGAAGTAGGCATAATAACATTAATCTCAATAAGAAAGTTGGTAAGCTAAAGAATCCAAGGCCACACATAAGGCCCAATATGTAGATGTTGATCAAAAAAAGTATTTTAAGGTGGCAAAGAAGGCACAAGAAGTTATTGATGCAAAAAATAGGCACATGAGATGCATTAAAAAAAGATGGGCAAAGGGTAAAAGAAAAAAGACATTGCACTTACTACCAAGGAAAAAGACAAAGAATATAATCAAAAACAAGGTGTATTAGCATAGAAAAAGAAGGATTTATAGTATGCCACTCTTTCACAACAATAATATAAAGAAGCTATGAATAAGAAGAAATAAAAAGAAGATGAAGCCTTGAATAAATAGCATAAGAATAACTAGCATGTGTAGCCAAGGTGTAGGCTGACCTAATGACATAGGCACAAGCTAAGGATGATCAAGCCAAGGTTGTTGCACTTGAGGAAAATAAAAAGGTAGAAGAGTATGGATAAAATATACAGGAAGAGGAACAAGAGAAAAAGAAATTTGTGGAGGATAAGCTCAATAAGAAGCTAAGATAAAACAAGATGAATATGATTCATAGCACATTAACCCTATAGAAGAGGCTATAACATAGAAAAAATAAGTGCCTAAGAAATAATAAGCTAGGTCAGAGTAGATAGATTAACAATAAGATCAATTCATAACTCCAATAGGTGCACAACAACTAGAATTGCCTTTGGGAGGAGTCTGGCAATGGGACATTCCAACTGTGGATAATCAACACACCACCTTATCTCTTCTACTTGAAACCTATGACAACCTAAACCTTCAATGACTATAGGAACATTGGAAACATTCCCACTTTAATAAGAAGTCAATTTATACAACACAAAAACCAAAAATTTTCTCATTTCTAGTATTTCACTACCATGGATCATTTGCATCTCATGAATAACTTTATAGATTCTCAAAAGGAAAAAATGGGTGTCAATATTATGCTTTGGTAGATAAAATATATTGATCTAGAGTTGTTTGAATATCTTTTAGTACTATAAAAAACTCTTTTGATTAGATCTATTAGATGCTACACAACCACTTACTCTTTTAAACCCATACCATTTACACAACACTGATGTTGAGAACTCGATTCAGATGCCTACCTTTAGTGATTTGGGGGAGATTGTGAAAATCTTGCTTAGCTGCTATAATGAGGGAAAAATTTACTTTGGCCTTGATACAACCATCATCATCAACACTAAAGCATTAGCTAGAGCTTTGGGCATTTTTGCATGGGGTGATTCTCTTTTTCCCTAAAAAAAGGAATACATATTATCATTTAGGAAGTCAGAGACATATATTTTTGGGGGTCCACAATAATCCCAATTAAAGATATCCAAGATGAATAGTGTGCATCTTAGTCAAGTTCATCACATGTAGATTCTAACAGACCACCAAGTCTATAAATAAAATCCCTAAAGGAGTGGTTGATGTTGCACATCGCATGATCCACCATAATGAAAATTTAAATAGGCTAGAGTATTTTATACAGGAGTTACTTATAAATATCAACAAATGTTGCACAAGTTATAGGAAAATATTATAGTACCAATTCTTAATCTTTTTATTATGTTTCACTCAATGGAAGTCCTTTGAAGGAGAGGTTCACCATGACATCAAAAACTAGCTAGTGAAATAATTTTACAATTTGATATGGACACCTAAACATGGTGACCTAGTACATTAGTTAAATTTAAATACATGTTGGGAGGAGTGTTTAGAATTGATTGCTACACACCCATAGGTGTCATTAGACATTATTTAGTACTAGAGACAACATGTTATTATCACTTTGATTTTAAAAGGCATCTTCATTCACATTCATGAGCTACTTAGGTCATCTATTAGACCCTTACCATATTTTTTTAACATGGCCATGCTATAGGCCAAGGTCACCAAGAAAAAATCATATGTATTTAGGCATGCCACACCTATCCAAGCCATACCACCTAGCGCAATAGTTCCTTTATGACAACCATAACCTTGTAATCGTAGAAAAGGAAAGTGTAAGATTTTTATAAAATAACCACCATCACCTCCACTAAAGTAAAAGATGAATATTTTAGTAACCTATCTATATGACCCCAAGGTAGCTCAAATCCTACGCTCCCATGACCTACCTTAGATGGGAATGGATGAATAGGATGTCTATCAAATTATTATTGTAGATATAGCATGATAATTTTATGAGTAGGAGGAGGAGAAAGAGTTTTATTCTAGAAGGTAGTGTGCACATTTCAGGTACATAAGAATGTCCCTCAAAATCTTTATGTGGAACTATCACCATGCCCAACATCTATTATTGTTGATACTACACACAAAGAGGCTAAAAAAATGTAGATAATTTCTAACCTTTTCAAGTAGTGACCTTCCACCGCTTTCATAGTCGTAAACATATTTGTACCACTACCTAAAATTTCACATGAGCCACTAGTACATAGACCCAAAACCTAATGAGAGACTAGGGTTTCTATAACCATAGAATAATACGCATTTGGTATGGTAACCATGGAAAAATAATTAAAACCTTATCCTTCCTCAACTTCACCATAACCCAAATATAGGCTAGTTACTTTAAGAGGCAAAAAATCTGATCCGGACAACAATTTAGATGACAATTTGGGTGATGGGTCCACCCCAATTGATGGCAGAACTTTTGGGAGCCATAACTTTTGCACCGTAGCTCCAATTGACTCACCATTTGAATTTTTGGAAAGATAATAATGAGGGGAACATTGTGAGATGGCATGGAGATCAACTAAATGAATTTTGACCCCATAAAACCCAATGGAAGTGTCCCAAATTTCAATTTTAGTAGTGTAGTCTAAAAATAGTAAGTTTCTAAAAATAGTAATTCCTCAAGTTTTGTATTGTTGTAAATCATGGAAGTTGAAAAAATTAATCTCCCTCAAGATTGGTGACCTTCCACATCCTCCCCACACCTTAAAAACATGTATAAATGAATATGTAACCTGAAATGGAAATTAGACATCTCTTCTCAGAGATAAGCATATGTTTGGGTTTGCAAATTTGATCAATAAAACATCTCTTATCAGAGATAGCATTATTTGAATTGTTTTGTTCATGTTTCTTGAATTATCTTTCAACCAAAGCTTTCGAGTTTTGGATCAAAAGCATCTATATCTAGCTCTATGGTTTAACTGAGTGATTCACCAAATACAAAAAAAGACCTTAATACTAAAGAAATAATACCATATCATCTTATAACTAAAGATAAAAATGCTTCATGGGAGGAATTAGATCATGCAAAAAAATAATGAGTCTAGAAAGAAGAAAAGAAGCACCAAAAGGATCAAGCCCAATAACAACAAGTTGATCAAGTATGTCATTAAGTTGAGGAATCTAAGGCAAAGTGAAAGGCATGGGACATAGAAGCTAAATGATAACAAGCCATCAAGGAATCCAAGAAAGCACATGAAGTTGTTGATGTAGCAAAGTAGGTGTAGGAGGTGTACTATAAAAAGAAGGATCAAGAGTAGAGGAATAAAGAGGCTTCACTCACTACCAAGGCCAAGGTAGATGAAGATAAACAACACCAATATGTAGAGTCACAAGCAAAGAAGGATCTAGAGGATGCCACTCTTGCATAATAACAAGCCAATGAAGTTGCAAGAAAGAATAAAGAAGATGAAAATGAATCCCTACATAAATGATAGGCTCATTAGAATAATAAGCACATGTAGCTAAGGTACAATCTAATTCAAAGGCATAGGCATAGGCATAGGTTAAACAAGATAAGGTTGTTACACTTGAATAATATAAAAAGGAAGAAAAACATGCATAGAAGTATTAGGAAGAAGAACACGAAAAAAATATACGAAAGAAGAGATCAATAGGAAAATAGGGGTGGAAGCCAAGAAAAAAAGACAAAGATGTTTCACATCAACTAAAGATTGTAAAAGATGCCAACATGCATCAACATCAAGTCCCTAAAAAATAACAAGGTGGGTCAGAGAAAACACTACAAGAAGAAGATAAAGCTGCATCTATAATAGGTGAGTATCAACCAACCTTACCTTTGGGAGAGGTCTAGCTATGGGACGTTCCAAATGTGGGTGCATGATGTACCATATTTTCACTTCTACTTGTGACCATGTCAAAACCTAATCTTTTAGATACCATGGGAACATTAGAAACATTCCCACTTCAACAATAAGTATTGTTAAATGTTTTCATATTACCATTAAAGAAGTAGTTAAAGGGCACTGTAGCATTATAGGAGTCCATTACATAGAAGGCCACTTCTCTAGAGTAGGAGGTTGATCAATCTAAGATTTAGAACATTCATTTAAAGGTCTAATTACATGAAAATATAAGGCTTATCTAGGATACTTGTCCTAAGTTTATCACTCAAGAAATTGAGGACCATGTAATTTTTGACCAACATAGACTCTAGACACTTGTCTCTGAGTTAACAAAGGACTAGTCAACAACATATAAACCCTGCATAGTGAGAAAATTATATCAAGATGTAAAGGCTAAGGCTACCACACTCATCACTCTACTTGAGGAATACCAAGGAATGCTCAATTCCACCACACTTTGAGCTCAATAGGTCATGCATAGCTAGATGGACTAGAAGCAACAATAAGATACCACAGTAGCTAGTTCTAGTGCAAAATTTACAAAGGCCACCACAACCAAAGTAACCATGGCAAGTCACACTACAATTTGGGAAGTGAATAATGTATCACTCTAGAATTAATAAATGTCAGGGATAATGTGCATGATAACCTTATAAATTTCTAGATCCAGCTATTGCATAGTTCCTTCATCATCCTCAAAACTCAAAGACACATAGATAAGATGGATTAGATAAGTGGAGATATTCAAAAAAGGGTTGTGAACACCAAGGCTGCCTTGAGCATAAATAATTATGTATACCTTAAGCAGATCATTGGCTACCATGCTCTATTATGCACCCTGTTGCTTCTAATATAAGAAGTGATGATAGATTGTAATTCATACAAAATAGATCTGACTCCATTTACTAACTTTGTTGCATAGATTGTCAATACACCTACATTTAAGCCTCCTTCCTTTATCTAATATATTATCACATGGTGTAAGGCTGTAAAATCCTAGTCCAAGCACTCTTCTAGTTAACCTTCATCTGTGTCCATGCCACCACCTTTAAGTTAAGTACTACACTGAGTAAATTTTTTGAAAAAAATTGTATAACATTTTGTATTTGGGAAGATTTAGATAAATGGGGCTAGGTTGGTTGAAAACACATGAAGGGAATCCACCTGGTTATGCATTATTATTGAAAACCCATAAAGATAATTAGGTTGATACACTAATTATTTGAAAACTTGAAAGGGCAGCTAAGTAGTGTGTAAGAGAAGAAAATTGGAAATGACACCTTGAGTGATTATTGTGAATCTTAATGGTTATAACCATTTCTTCATCTAACATTAACATATGCATTATTAGAGATTTTGTGATGTTGTCTCAGGATAAGACAACATTTTATGTCTGGGAAAGTGTTGGTACAATACTGTGAATTGTAAATCTACATAGGATATTTGTCTCATATCCATGCATTATATACTCATTTTTTCATTGTATAGTCTATTTTATCTTACCTTCATGACTTGTAATAGTCTAGAATATGAAGAGACTCCAATTTTGACATCAAGTAAGAGAAGAATATTAACAATCATAGACTGAAAATGTCTATATATTATTTAGTTTGTAAGAAGAAGGGTGTTATGATTTTAGAAGAGATCAATAGAGATTATTTGGTTATGGTTACCTATGTGATTTTATTCTTATGTGTAATGTATTTAATACTTTCTATATAAATTACTCTCAATGCATTATTTCAATCTATGCAATACAGGTTATTCTTAATTCCTCAATAATGCAAAATAATTATTGTTTCATATGTTTTTGTCATCAAAATTCCTATCTTTATATGATAAAACTATTCTATACATATGAAGTATCTCACAACTATCCTCATCCTTATCATGTTTTTATGCTTCAAGAATCTCTGCTAATAAGGTAAATGCATCTATAAATCACTCCATTTCAAACATAAGATGAGCAAGATAATACTCACATGCCAATGAATAAGATCTATTTGACAAGGGAGGTAAAGGTAGTTTTTTTCCTTTTTTTCTTAGTTTTATTTGTACTTAGCTTTGTCATTTTCCACCCAAGTACTTAGGAAATTAGTTGTTTCATTCCTTGAGTTATTTTATATTGGATTTTTTTTAATTCCACTAATAATAAAAAACTAACAATTTTCTTCATAATCCTGCACTATAGTTACGTATGTTCAAGTGGCTGATTTTGATCTATAGATGTAGTATTGTTGAATGAGGTTATATCCAAAGAATCTATTAATTCAATGATAATATGATTTATGCAACATTGATGAATTTATTGAATGGTGGATGCTATAAAGTCATCAATTTAGGAAGGATTAATTGATGAACCCGTTCCTTTACGAGATGAAATAATGGTTGGTTTTGGAATTGGAATACGAGGTTGCTATTTTAGTTCATTCTCTACCTAGAATAGGTTGTGTAATTATTCTATTGGAAACTTAGGTGGAAGCCTAGCTCCAAATTTTATTAGCCTTAAAATAGATTCATCTTGATCTTATAAAAGTTGATTTTTGAATTGATTTTGATTTGATCTTATAATGTGATGGATGTCATCAAGCACAACTAGATGTTCATCTACATCCTCATTATATTTTAAACCTCTATTATGTCCTAAGGGATCATAAAACATATCTCATAGGATATTTGTCTCATATTCATGCATTATGCACCCAATTTTTCATTATATAGTCTATTTTATCTTATCTTCATGACTTGTAATAGGCTAGAATATGAAGAGACTCCACTTTTGGCATCAAGTAAGAGAAGAGGATTAACAATCATAGATAGAAAACGTCTATATATTATTTTCTTTGCAAGAAGAAGGGTGCTATGCTTTTAGAAGATATCAATCAAGATTTTTTGGTTATGTTTACCTATGTGATTTCATTCTTGTGTGTAATGTCTTGGATACTTTCTATCTAAATTATTCTGAATGCATTATTTTATTCTATGTAATATAGGTTATTCTTAATTCCTCAATAATGCAGAATAATTAATGTTTCATATGTTTCTGTCACCAAAATTCCTATCTTTATATGATAAATCTATTCTATACACATGAAGTATCTCATAACTATCCTAATCCTTATCATATTCTGATGCTTCAAGAATCTCTGCTAATAAGGTAAATGCATTGATAAAGTACTCCATTTTTCACATAAGATGAGCACGATAATAGTCACATGCCAAAGAATAAGATCTATTTGACAAGGGAGGTAAAGGTAGTTTTTTTTTCTTTGTTTCTTAATTTTATTTGTACTTAGCTTTGTTATTTTTCACCCAAGTACTTAGGCAATTAGTTGATTCATTCCTTGAGTTGTTTTATATTGGGTTTTTTTAATTCCACTAACAATTAAAAACTAACAATTTCCTTCATAATCCCACACTATAAATATGTATGTTAAAGTGGTTGATTTTGATCTATAAATGTAGGAGTGTTGAATGAGGTTATATCAAAAGAATATATGAATTCAATGATAATATGATCTATGTAACATTGATGAATTTAATAAATGGTGGATGCTATAAAGTGACCAATTTAGGAAGGATCAATCGATGAATCATTTACTTTACTAGATGAAATAATGATTGGTTTGGGAATTCAAATATGAGGTTGATCTTTTAGTTGATCCTCTACTTAGAATAGGTTGTGTAATTATTCTATTAGAAAATTATGAGGGAGCCTAGCTCCAGATTCTATTAGCCTTAAAAGAGATTCATCTTGATCTTATACAAGTTGATTTTTGAATTGATTTTGATTTGAGCTCAGAATGGGATGGATGTCATCAAGCACAACTAGGTGTTCATCTACATCCTCATTATATTTTGAACCTCTACTATGTCCTTAGGGATTATAAAACAACATTTTATGTCTCATAGCATATTTCTCTCATATCCATGCATTATGTACTCTTTTTTCATTGTATAGTCTATTTTATCTTATCTTCATGACTTGTAATAGGCTAGAATATTAAGAGACTCCACTTTTGGCATAAAATAAGAGAAGAAGATTAAAAATCATAGATTGAAAATGCCTATATATTCTTTTGTTTGTAAGAAGAAGGGTGTTATGATTTTAGAAGAGATCAATAGAGATTATTTGGTTATGGTTACCTGTGTGATTTAATTCTTGTGTGTAATGTCTTAGCTACTTTCTATCTAAATTATTCTGAATGCATTATTTTAGTCTATGAAATATAATTTATTCTTAATTCCTTAATAATTTAGAATAATTAATGCTTCATATGTTTCCATCATCAAAATTCCTATCTTTATATGATAAAACTATTATATACACATGAAGTATCTCACAACTATCCTCATCCTTATCATGTTCTAATGCTTCAAGAATCTCTACTAATAAGGTTAATGCATTGATAAAGTACTCCATTTCAAACATAAGATGAGCATGATAATACTCACATGCCAATAAATAAGATCTATTTGACAATGGAGGTAAAGGTAGTTTTTTATTTCTTTTTTTCTTAGATTTTTTTGTACTTAGCATTGTTATTTTCCACCCAAGTACTTAGGAAATTAGTTGTTTCATTCCTTGAGTTATTTTATATTGGGGTTCTATAATTCCACTATTAATAAAAAAACTAAAAATTTCCTTCATAATCTAGCACTATAGTTACGTATGTTCAAGTGGCTGATTTTGATCTATAGATGTAGCATTATTGAATGAGGTTATATTAAAAGAATCTATTAATTCAATGATAATATGATATGTGTAACATTGATGAATTTATTGAATGGTGGTTGCTATAAAGTGACCAATTTAGGAAGGATCAATTGATGAACCCTTTCCTTTACTAGATGAAATAATGGTTGGTTTTAGAATTGGAATATGAGGTTGCTCTTTCAGTTGATCCTCTACTTGGAATAGGTTGTGTAATTATTCTATTGGAAAATTATGTGTGAGCCTAGCTGTAGATTTTATTAGCCTTAAAAGAGCTTCATCTTGATCTTATACAAGTTGATTTTTGAATTGATTTTGATTTGATCTCAGAATGGGATGGATGTCATCAAGCGCAACTAGGTGTTCATCTACATCTTCATTATATTTAAAACCTCTACTATGTCCCAAGGGATCATAAAACAACATATTATGTCTCATAGGATATTTGACTCATATCTATGCATTATACACTCATTTTTTCATTATATAGTCTATTTTATCTTATCTCCGTGACTTGTAATAGGTTATAATATGAAGAGACTCTACTTTTGGTATCAAGTAAGAGAAGAAGATTAACAATCATATACTATAAAAAATTTATATATTCTTCTATTTGTAATAATAAGGGTGTTATGCTTTTAAAAGAGATCAATAAAGATTATTTGGTCATGGTTACCTATGTGATTTCATTCTTGTGTGTAATGTCTTGGATACTTTCTATCTAAATTATTATGAATGCATTATTTCAGTCTACGTAATATATGTTATTCTTAATTCCTCATTAATGTAGAATAATTAATGATTCATATGTTTTTATCATCAAAATTACTATCTTTATATGATAAAACTATTCCATACACATGAAATATCTCACAACTATCATCATCCTTATCATGTTTTGATGCTTCAAGAATCTCTGCTAATAAGGTAAATGCATTGAGAAATAACTCCATTTCACACATAAGCTGAGCATCATAATAGTCACATGCCAAAGAATAAGATCTATTTGATAAGGGAGGTAAAGGTAGTTTTTTTAAATTTTTTTGTTAGTTTTATTTGTACTTAGCTTTGTTATTTTTCACCCAAATACTTAGGAAATTAGTTATTTCATTCCTTTATTTATTTTATATTGGGGTTTTGTAATTCCACTAACAATAAAAAAATAACAATTTCCATCATAATCCTGCATTATAGTTATGTATGTTCAAGTCATTGTTTTTGATCTATAGATGTAGAATTGTTGAATGAGTTTATATCTAAACCAGCTATTAATTCAATGATAATATGATCTATGCAACATTGATGAATTTATTAAATGGTGGATGTTATAAAGTGACCAATTTAGGAAGGATCAATCGATGAACCCTTTCCTTTACTAGATGAAATAATGGTCGGTTTTAGAATTTGAATATGAGTTTGCTCTTTCAGTTGATCCTCTACTTGGAATAGGTTGTGTAATTATTCTATAGGAAAATGAGGTGGGAGCCTAGCTCTAGATTCTATTAGCCTTAAAAGAGCTTCATCTTGATCTTTTATAAGTTAATTTTTGAATTGATTTTGATTTGATCTCAGAATGGGATGGATGTCATCAAGCACAAGTAGGTGTTCATCTACATCCTCATTATATTTTAAACCTCTATTATGTCCCAAGGGATCATAAAATAACATTTTATGTCTCATAGGATATTTGTCTCATATACATGCATTATGCACTCATTTTTTCACTGTAAGGTATATTTTATCTTATCTTCATGACTTTTAATAGGCTATAATATGAAGAGACTCCACTTTTGACATCAAGTAAGAGAAGAAGATTAACAACCATAGACTGAAAACATCTATATATTATTTTATTTGTAATAATAAGGGTGTTATGCTTTTAGAATAGATCGATAGAGATTATTTGGTTATGGTTACCTATGTGATTTCATTCTTGTGTGTAATTTATTGGATGCTTTCTATCTAAATTATTTGGAATGCATTATTTCAGTCTATGCCATACAAGTTATTCTTAATTCCTGAATAATGTAGAATAATTAATGATTCATATGTTTATGATATCAAAATTCCTATCTTTATGTGATAAAACTATTCTATACACATGAAGTATCTAAAAACTATCCACAACCTTATCATGTTTTTATGCTTCAAGAATCTCTTCTATTGAGATAAATGAATTGATAAAGTACTCCATTTCATGCATAAGATGAGCATGATAATACTCAACTGCCAACAAATAAGATATATTTTATAAGGGGGTAAAGCTAGTTTTTTTTTATTTTTTTCTTAGTTTTATTTGTACTTAGCTTTGTTATTTTTCACACAAGTGCTTAGGGAATTAGTTGTTTCAATCCTTGAGTTCTTTTATATTGGGGTTTTTAAGTTCCACTAATAATAAAAACCTAACAATTTCCTTCATAATCCTGCATTATAGTTACGTATGATCAAGTGGTTGATTTTGTTCTATAGATGTAGCATTTTTGAATGAGGTTTTATCCAAAGAATATATTAATTTAATGATAATATGCTATGTGTATCATTGGTAAATTTATTGAATGGTAGATGTTATAAAGTAACCAATTTAGGAAGGATCAATAGATGAACCCTTTCCTTTACTAGATGAAATAATGCTTTGTTTTGGAATTGGAATATGAGGTTGCTCTTCCAGTTGATCCTCTACTTGGAATAGGTTGTGTAATTATTCTATAGGAAAATGAGGTGGGAGCCTAGCTCTAGATTCTATTAGCCTTAAAAGAGCTTCATCTTGATCTTTTATAAGTTAATTTTTGAATTGATTTTGATTTGATCTCAGAATGGGATGGATGTCATCAAGCACAAGTAGGTGTTCATCTACATCCTCATTATATTTTAAACCTCTATTATGTCCCAAGGGATCATAAAATAACATTTTATGTCTCATAGGATATTTGTCTCATATACATGCATTATGCACTCATTTTTTCACTGTAAGGTATATTTTATCTTATCTTCATGACTTTTAATAGGCTATAATATGAAGAGACTCCACTTTTGACATCAAGTAAGAGAAGAAGATTAACAACCATAGACTGAAAACATCTATATATTATTTTATTTGTAATAATAAGGGTGTTATGCTTTTAGAATAGATCAATAGAGATTATTTGGTTATGGTTACCTATGTGATTTCATTCTTGTGTGTAATTTATTGGATGCTTTCTATCTAAATTATTTGGAATGCATTATTTCAGTCTATGCCATACAAGTTATTCTTAATTCCTGAATAATGTAGAATAATTAATGATTCATATGTTTATGATATCAAAATTCCTATCTTTATGTGATAAAACTATTCTATACACATGAAGTATCTAAAAACTATCCACAACCTTATCATGTTTTTATGCTTCAAGAATCTCTTCTATTGAGATAAATGAATTGATAAAGTACTCCATTTCATGCATAAGATGAGCATGATAATACTCAACTGCCAACAAATAAGATATATTTTATAAGGGGGTAAAGCTAGTTTTTTTTTATTTTTTTCTTAGTTTTATTTGTACTTAGCTTTGTTATTTTTCACACAAGTGCTTAGGGAATTAGTTGTTTCAATCCTTGAGTTCTTTTATATTGGGGTTTTTAAGTTCCACTAATAATAAAAACCTAACAATTTCCTTCATAATCCTGCATTATAGTTACGTATGATCAAGTGGTTGATTTTGTTCTATAGATGTAGCATTTTTGAATGAGGTTTTATCCAAAGAATATATTAATTTAATGATAATATGCTATGTGTATCATTGGTAAATTTATTGAATGGTAGATGTTATAAAGTAACCAATTTAGGAAGGATCAATAGATGAACCCTTTCCTTTACTAGATGAAATAATGCTTTGTTTTGGAATTGGAATATGAGGTTGCTCTTCCAGTTGATCCTCTACTTGGAATAGGTTGTGTAATTATTCTATAGGAAAATGAGGTGGGAGCCTAGCTCTAGATTCTATTAGCCTTAAAAGATATTCATCTTGATCTTATAAAAGTTAATTTGTGAATTGATTTTGATTTGATCTTAGAATGGGATGGACTTCATCAAGCAAAATTGGGTGTTCATCTACATCCTCATTATATTTTAAACATCTACTATGTCATGAGGGATCATAAAACAACATTTTATGTCTCATAGGATATTTGTCTAAAATCTGTGTATTATGCACTCAATTTTTTATTGTATAGTCGATTTTATCTTATCTTCATGACTTATAATAAGCTAAAATATGAAGAGACTCCACTTTTGGCATCAATTAAGAGAATAATATTAACAATCATAGACTTAAAATGTCTATATATTATTTTTTTTGTAAGAAGGGAGTTGTGCTTTTAGAAGATATCAATAGAGATTATTTGGTTATGGTTACCTATGTGATTTTGTTCTTGTGTGTAATGTCTTGGCTACTTTCTATATAAATTATTCTAAATGCATTATTTTAGTCTATGCAATATAGGTTATTCTTAATTCCTCAATAATGTAGAATAATTAATGATTCATATGTTTTTGTCATTAAAATTCCTATCTTTATATGATAAAACTATTCTATACACATTAAGTAACTCATAACTATCCTCATCATTATCATGTTTTGATGCTTCAAGAATCTCTGCTTATAAGGTAAATGCATTAAGAAAGTAATACATTTCACACATAAGCTAAGCACCATAATACTCACATGCCAATGAATAAGATATATTTGACAAGGGAGGTAAAAGTAGATTTTTTCTTTTTTTTCTAAGTTTTATTTGTACTTAGCTTTATTATTTTTCACCCAAGTACTTAGGAAATTATTTTTTTCATTCCTTGAGTTATTTTATATTAGGGTTTTTCAATTCCACTAATAATAAAAACCTAACAATTTCCTTCATAATCCCTCACTATAGTTATGTATGTTCAAGTGGCTGATTTTGTTCTATAAATGTAGAATTGTTGAATGAGGTTATATCCAAAGAATCTATTAATTCACTGATAATATGATATATGTAACATTGATGAATTTAGTAAATGGTGGATGCTATAAAGTGACCAATTTAGGAAGGATCAATCGATGAACCATTTCCTTTAATAGATGAAATAATGGTTGGATTTGGAATTGGAATATGAGGTTTCTCTTATAGTTGATCCTCTACTTGGAATAATTTGTGTAATTATTATATTGTAAAATTAGATGGGAGCTTAGCTCAAGATTCTATTAGCCTTAAAAGAGCTTCATCTTGATCATATACAATTTGATTTTTGAATTTATTTTGATTTGATATCAAAATGGGATGGATATCATCAAGAATAACTAGGTGTTCATCTACATCCTCATTATATTTTAAACCTCTATTATGTCCTAAGGGATCATAAAATAACATTTTATGTCTCATATGATATTTGTCTCATATCCGTGCATTATGCACTCATTATTTCATCTTATAGTCTATTTTATCTTATCTTCGTGACTTGTAATAGCCTAGAATATGAAGAGACTCCACTTTTGGCATCAAGTAAGAGAAGAAGATTAACAATCATAGACTGAAAACATCTATATATTCATTTTTTTGTAAGAATAAGGGTGTTATGCTTTTAGAAGAGATCAATAGAGATTATTTGGTTATGGTTACCTATGTGATTTAATTCTTGTGTGTAATGTCTTGGCGACTTTCTATCTAAATTATTTTGAATGCATTATTTAAGTCTATGCAATATAGGTTATTCTTAATTCCTCAATAATGAAAAATAATTAATGCTTCATATGTTTATGTCATCAAAATTCCTATCTTTATATGATAAAACTATTCTATACACATGAAGTATCTCATAACTATCCTCATCCTTATCATGTTATGATGCTTCAAGAATCTCTGATAATAAGGTAAATTCATTGAGAAAGTACTCCATTTCACACATAAACTGAGCACGATAATACTCACATGACAACGAATAAGATCTATTTGACAAGAGAGGTAAAGGTAGTTTTCTTTTTCTTTTCTTCTTAGTTTTGTTTGTACATAGATTTTTTATTTTTAACCCAAGTACTTAGGAAATTAGTTATTCCATTCCTTGAGTTATTTTGTATTGGGGTTTTGTAATTCCACTAGCATTAAAAAACTAACAATTTCCTTCATAATCCTATACTATAGTTATGTATGTTCAAGTTGTTGATTTTGATCTAAAGATGTAGCATTGTTTAATGAGTTTATATCCAAAGAATCTATTAATTCAATGATAATATGATCTATGTAACATTGATGAATTTTTTGAATGTTGGATGCTATAAAGTGACCAATTTAGGAAGGATCAATTAATGAACCCTTTCCTTTACTAGATGAAAGAATGGTTGGTTTTGGAATTGGAATATTAGGTTGCTCTTTTAGTTGATCATCTACTTGGAATAGGTTGTGTAATTATTCTATTGAAAAATTAGGTGGGAGCCTAGCTTCATATTCTATTAGCCTTAAAACAGATTCATCTTGATCTTATACAAGTTGATTTTTGAATTGATTTTGATTTGTTCTCAGAATGGGATGGATGTCATCAAGCACAAAAAGGTGTTCATATACATCCTCATTATATTTTAAACCTATACTATCTCCTAAGGGATCATAAAACAACATTCTATGTCTCATAGGATATTTGTCTCATATCCATACATTATGCATTCATTTTTTCATCATATAGTCTATTTTTTCTTATCTTCATGACTTGTAATAGGCTAGAATATGTAAAGACTCCACTTTTGGTATCAAGTAAGAGAAGAAGATTAACAATCATAGACTAAAAATGTCTATATATTCTTTTTTTCTTAAGAAGAATGGTGTTATGTTTTTAGAAGAGATCAATAGAGATTATTTGGTTATGGTTACTTGTGTGATTTCATTCGTGTGTGTAATGTCTTGGATACTTTATATCTAAATTATTCTTAATGTATTATTTCAGTCTATGAAATATAGTTTATTCTTAAGTCATCAATAATGTAAAATAATTAATGCTTCATATGTTTCTATCATCAAAATTCCTATCGTTATATGATAAAACTATTCTATACACATGAAGTATCTCACAACTATCCTCATCCTTATCATGTTTTGATGCTTCATGAATATTTTCTAATAATTTAAATGCATTGAGAAATTACTCCATTCAACACATAAGCTGAGCACGATAATACTCACATGCCAACGAATAAGATCTATTTGACAATGGAGGTAAAGGTAGTTTTTTTTCTTTTTTTTTAGTTTTATTTGTACTTAGATTTTTTATTTTTCACCCAAGTACTTATGGAATTAGTTTTTTCATTCCTTGAGTTATTTTATAGTGGGGTTTTGTAATTCCACTAACAATAAAAAACTAACAATTTCCTTCATAGTCGTGCACTATAGTTACATATGTTCAAGTGGTTGATTTTGATATATAGATGTAGCATTGTTGAATGAGGTTATATCTAAATAATCTATTAATTCAATGATAATATGATATGTGTAACATTGTTGAATTTATTGAATGGTAGATGCTATAAAGCGACCAATTTAGGAAGGATCAAATGATGAACCCTTTCCTTTACTAGATGAAATAATGGTTTGTTTTGGAAGTGGAATACAAGGTTGCTCTTTTAGTTGATCCTCTACTTGGAATAGGTTGTGTAATTATTATATTTTAAAATTAGGTGGGAGCCTAGCTCCAAATTCTATTATCCTTAAAATAGCTTCACCTTGATCTTATACAAGTTGATTTTTGAATAGATTTTTATTTGATCTCAGAATGAGATGAATGTCATCAACCACAACTAGGTGTTCATCTACATCCTCATTATATTTTAAACCTCTACTATCTCCTAAGGGATCATATAAATGTTCTTATTTAAAACTAGGGCCATAAGAGGCCCCACTATGAGTGTATATAGGCATGATTAGTATGGTGTTTGGTCTTTGAAAAGTGCTAAAAATGTGATCTCAGTTTAGATTGGTAATTTTTTATTTGTAATAATATTAAGTGGTCTCTATAACTCATAATGGATATAAAAAATTTTGACCCAAGAATTATAAGTCTACAATAAGATTAAATTTTCTATCTTTTCAAAAATGTTTTGGCTCAAAAAAATCAAGATCTAAAGTGAAACATAGAATAAGGAAAATGGTCTTGGCTTGGAATTGTTTGGAAAAGATATTGGCCTTGGTTGGTCTTTGAATTTAATTCAAAATGAGAATAGAATAGAGTCAAATGATTCATAAATTGGGAATTATTTCATCACAAGGAAAACACAAGTCTAAATCAGAAACTGAATGGGTAGTGTAACCTTACCAAGTGAGCAAAAGGCTATTATTTCAAGTAGTAATCAAACACTATGAAAATGACCGAGGTATTTTGATAAATGTTAACACCATACTATTATCAAATGGAACTTAGGGTGTTGGTTAACATAATGACACCTAAGTCCAAATTTAAAATATAAATGGGCAATATAACACCTCAATGTGTAAATAGGTGGTAATGTGTTTGAACTTGTTTGATCTAGGAATTTGGTTTATTTTTTTTCAAATGAGGTTGTGAACATAACATAGGTTTTTTAAAAATAACTCTAAGAAATCACATGGAAACTGACATAGGCTATGAGATATTCACTAAGTCTTTTTTATATACTTTTTTTACAAGATAAAATTTAATGTTCTTTAAAACAAAATTATAATAATTTCCACTTATTATGGTGAATACAAAAAATGGAAATGTAAATTTAAACATATATAAGGTTGAACCACCTAAATACTATTAGAGGTATAATCATTGAGATGAGGGGGTTGAATTAGTGATTCCAGATAATCTAATTCAATTCCTAATTCTTAAAATTTAAGCACATACAATCATGATGCATACAAATTAACAATTGTGATGAATAAGGAAGATATATCAAGATCAAGCACAAAACACATGATATATGTGGGAAACCCTCTTAGGGGATAAAACCCACTAAACCCTAAAATATGGAATATAGTCTTATAAAGACAAGATTCAACATTTAGACTAGCACCAACTGATCAAGGAGCATGCATCCCTTAATTTAGTGAGACACCCATCCCATTAGGAGGAACCAACCCCCTAGGTAACCAAATAGAAACCCATTTACCTTGATCTGATCTCCACCTCTGATCTAATGCCTTATACACCTGATGATGGAATTCTCTTACTTTTTCTCTTTCCCCTTTACACTCTCACAAACTTGCGCACATAAGTAATGCATCCAAAACACCTTTTTGGATCACTCTTCACTTCTTAGCACATACACACTAAAAAACCTATAAAAAATCTATCAAAACATCAATAACATGAATTATAGGTCATGAACATAATCCTTAACCTGATCTTATCTTCAATCAATCCACTAAGCACACTCACTCAATCAGCCACTAAGGCTTACTCTCTCAATCTGCCTCTTCTAGGATCATTAGGTCCAATGACCTATGTGTTCACCTTTATCACCTTGATCAAAAAGGAATGACTAATCTTCTTAACTCTCTATTTGTCCTTAATGACTTGAACCTTCTCTTTCAAATGTTATCTCCTTCACTTAGCTTCATACACACTCAACTCAATTCGAAATAGGCTAATTATGCCTAGTATTTATACCATACACTCATCTAACCCATCTTGTTTAAACAAGATAATTTACATATTTGAAATAATTTTTAAATAGGTATTCATAAATTTTACATGTAATAACCCAACACTCTTTAGGTTGGCCATTGTCCTTAAGACTCAAATCCTCCATTAGGCCTTAATGAGACCCAAAATAATTAAGCCTTCACATCCACACCTTACTCTTTCAACCTTATGGACTAATTCCAGCTTCTACCAATTCTTGGAACATGTCAAAACTACCTCCAATAGGTACTTTATTACTTATAAATAGGCCTATGTCACCTAGAACTCAACCTCATACCTTGAACCAAGCCATTCTAGACTGCTCACCAATAGGCCTAAAAACACACAAAAAAATATATCATATAAAAGTAAAGCATACAATAAATTCTCTCAAACGATACCATAAAAACATGCATGAATATATCATAAATGATTTATGTAACATCTCTATGTCCATTGGACACCTTAACTTAGGCTCTAGGCATTCAAAACAACTCTCTCATGATGACTACTCAGACTAGTCACATATATTCAAATACAATCAAATAATTTTGATTCTCCATATCTCATCAAGTGAATATCATGATAAAAAATGACATATTATAATCCCTTGATACTTATACAAAATATCCATACTCATTTTATTCTTCAAGTCTGCTCAGAACTCTTCACATACCTCTGCAAGATGGTCACTCAACTGCCAGTGTATTCAACAAACACAATCAGCTTATAAGTATTTTTTTACACTGAAGATGGATTGGTAAAACATCTAAAATCCATATAAATTTTACTCATGGAGTATATAACATTATATAATAGTTATTTCATCTTGAAACATTAAAATTCTATCAATAACAATTCAATTATCCTTCTCAAGTAACTTGTAGAACATGGTTAAACACACATTCAACTTTGGAGCTCAATATCTATAAGTGTAAAAATATTAAAATATTATCATCAATGTTTATGGATGTACCTTGTATTATTTTACAAATTTTCCTTTTACATCACCTTCAAATTCTTCCTAGATCCAAAGATATAAACAAAATACAGAACACTAGTTTTCCCTTTATTAATTTGAAATACTAACGGTCATTGGTAAATGCAAATATTGAAAACATGTGTCTTCATCTCATGCTCCATGAAATATAGATAAAATGAAATAAATATATATCCTTGGGATTATCCTATTATTTATCTTTCATTGCTCATTATTGATCTTAGATCCTCATTTATGATATCAAGCCACTTGACAACCCTGTATGCCCTCTGCATACCCCACAGTTAGTCTCCAATGAAATTCTACCACTTGGTAGCCTCATGTGATTTCTAAGAATCCTTTGAATTATTTACTTAATATGCACTATTTACTTTTAATTATTACTACCTATATTAAGACACTTTGTATCCCCATGTACCTTATATGGACCCTACTTGTCAGACTTAATATGCTTATGCCACTTGGCAGTCCTACGTGCATTCTAAGCACCCTACTAACTTGTTAACTTGATACATACTATTTTATGACTATCAGATAATATCACACACTCCATTATATCCTTATTTAGTCATATTTAATTCTTTACTTAGATCTTAATCACCCAATTAAATTCTCGCCATAGATCTTTGATATCACAAAATTGGCTAAGTATGGTAACATAGTGAACTTTGTTTGAGAAGAAAACTTTACTATTTAATAAATTTTGATACACTCCATGTCCAAACCTAAGACTTGAACCATATTATATCCTCACATATTTTAATCCAACCATGTATCAAATTACTCTTAAAACTTTCACACGTGTGAAATATGACATCATTAAACTACTTACTCAACCTTATTTGCCAGGATGACTACTTGAACCTAGACACTCATATGACTGATATAATGAATTCATTTCAATTAAAAAGTAACTCCAAGAACTTAAAAAAACCCATATGTTATTTTAAACATGACCATACCATTAATAACATCCACCATCTTCCTATCCAAGTCAAACATTGAATAACTATGCAAGAAAACTGAAGCACACTTTGTCATTGTCATTCCATCACACGTGACACCTCATCAACATCCTTGGTCACCTCCAATAATATCCCCCTCTATCATTGATGTCAAACACTAGTAAAAAGTTTATACTCATATTCTATCTCTCTCTCTCTCTCTTCAAGTACTTTCTCCCCCTTTGACATAATGACAAAATGGGCTCAAATTTTGATCCTACAAATCTAAAAAGACTTAAAGGACAAATAATAATAAAGTACCACCTCTTAAATATTATAAAAATTCCACCTAACATTGTGAATACCTTTTCTTTCCTTGAACATCTCAAACATGTTCCATGACTACACTCTTCTTTGATCATACATAGCTTCTATGAAGATAAAACATACATGAAAATCATAAATACATGAACTTACCTTTAAAAAATTAAGAGGGGCTACGCCTAAGTCACCTGAGCTTAGGCACCCTTTGATCACCTTTAGACCATATTTAACCATGAAGAAAAAACACAATTGAATCCATACCTTCTCAATCAGATTTTACTACACAATCCTCTGATCCTAAGACCTATCCATTTACAAATTTCCTTATTTGTTGATGTATGAGGATTAAATACATTTTAAAATAACCTAACTTGGTTTGATCAATTCATCATATCAGTATGCTTGAGTTCACATCTGTAGCATACTTCTTCATACTAGCCTTGTTTAGAGGCCTTGTAGCCCTGCCTGAACCTTGAAGAGCCCATAAATTTTTATGTATAAACTTTCATGGATTGAAATTTAATATATTTAACATTTTAATTTCCCCTCATGCATGAAAAAAATTAACACTTGGATCTTCCTCTGTAACATACTTCCTTCACAAACCTACTAACTAATTAACCCTCCATTTGCATAAATACTCCATAGAACCAACCATGCACTTATAGAATACTATTAAATACCTTTTTATCACCCATTGGGCCATTTAAATTTATTAATTATCTGCAAATATTAAATCATTAGGCAAACCTTTTTTCCAACATGAAGAAACAAACTAGGTTTATAAGATAAACTCAGTCAACACACCACCTTTTGGTCAATGCCCATCTATTAAATTTTTCTCACACTTGGAGGCCATAAATACACACTTTTGGAAAAAAAAATTATCTCATAATAATTTTTTAACCCATACTTCCTTTACCAAATTTTTTTGCTTGCATACCCTTAAGCATAAACTGGGAATACTGAGAGCAAACAAAATTCTCCAATTGCACATACAATAGTCAACATGCCAAAACATTAGAAAATAATCATGAAAACATTATTAAATCACCAAGCCACCTCATCCACTTTTAAAAACCAATCTTAACTGATCTCAACTCTCTTTTGTCTTTTAGGACACAAAAATCATCAAATTTTCAAGATTGACACTCATTAGGCAGTGAGCACTAACAAAAATGGTGAAACTTAATAAATGACCATAACTGACTCTTTCGAATAAAAAAATAAATGAAACCTCATGGATTACGCTTTTTCAAATCTTATTCAAACTCCATAACAACCTTGTCTTCAATATTTCTATGCAATAGAATATATTGACAACTCATCATCCTTGATTTCACACCTTTAGCTAAGTTGCTTCACTTGAACTGATGAAGCATACCAAACAACAAAATATTATTGAAGTGAAGCATCTCACAAATGTTCCCCCTTAGATTATGACCATGTATACAACCAAGATCTTCTCCTTGACACATCTTACTCATAAGCAACATGTCAAAACATCATATCACACACAAGATACTTGAGTTAGCTCTCCCTAAATCCATACAAATCTCTAAACTTATAGGGCCCACAATTCCTCTCTTAGGAGTCACCATAATACTGATCATAATAATAAAAACAAACAAAATTCAAATTGACTCACCTAAAACCAAGCTCCCAAGTAATTTCAAAGCACTACAATAGATCAAGCTACCTCAAGAGACCAGTTATAGATGAAATATGATTGCATCCATATAATTTTTATACTTCAAATCATCTTCACAATCTTATCCCTCAAAGAACTCTCTTTTTACACCAAGGACTTCATGGATTTCTTGTCATGCAACACCAGCCAAGACCCAATAATAATCCACCATGATTCCTCTTTTTGTAAAGTGTCTCCTTAAAGCCTAGAGAGAGACACCACTTTTACATAGTGAGACTAAAAGTCCAAAAACTTAGGAGACTCCCATATCTCCATGCTCTCATTTTAATTTTAGTCCTAAAAAATCACTAAATTTACTTTGAATGGATCCTTGACTTCATTATTTGTTTCAGACTTGTCAACAAATGTAGACAATAGAAACTCTTAACTTTCCTTCATGTCTATCATGTCAAACAAACCATCTTTGGTCTTCATCTAATCTCTCCTAATAGGATTAGGTTTTCACAACCATTTATGACCTCTTCTTTTCATACTAGGAGCTCCATACACCTTATTTTAATTTGAGAACTCATTCAACCTATTCTTGCAATACCTAGCAATGTGACCAACTCTATGACATGTGAAACAAACAAGATCATTCATACCTTTTGCTTCATGATGATTGTGATCTTTCTTTGACTGATTTATTCTCCTCCTACGTTATCTATCAATGTGGCCAAACTAATTGCATGCATAATAATGACTCTAGGATGAATATCTAATTACATTGATCTATCTAGCTTGTCATCTTTCTTCCACTCTAGGATCCTAAATAAACATATCTTGACTTGATGGTCTTTGCTTGAAGAACCTAGCAATGTGACCAATTCTTTGACAACTATAACAAATAATTTCTTCCATACATTTTTTTTGAATATGGTATTTATCTCCCATTAATTGATTGCTTCTTCTTAAATAGTCCTTTGCCCTATGACCAACAAGATGATAAAAAAAATAATGTCTTATAAAATATTTGGCATACCTTAAAGTATTTGGTTGTCTAATTAGATTCTCCATTTTTCCTTTAACCTCATTTGACTTGTTATCTTTAATGAAACCATCCTCTTTGCCTTGTTCTGATCTCTTTTGTTCTTCTTCAATCTTGCCTATATTGATTATGACCTTATCATGCTTATCCTTTAGGGAAACAAGATTAGCTTTTAATTTAACACATTCATATTTTTTATCTCTCATGATTAAAATTATAGCCTCTAACTAAATTATAAGATCTTTTATGGTCTTCTTATCCTCCTTATCTTCTTTATAATTTTCATCCTTCAATCTACATGTTTGCTCTTCCATAGACTTGATCAATTCTTGATTCTCCTTTTCCTCTCTCATGGATTTATTTGACAAACTCCTTTCATGAGAACTGACTTGTGCTTCAAAACCTTTGATCATATTCCTCATTTTATAATTCCTCTTCTTGTGCTCCTTTAGTTCACCAATTTCACTCATGAGCTCATATTCTAGATCAACTTATTCTTCCTCAATGTCATAGAACACTTCTTTTCCACTATTATTGTAAACTTTATCATCATCCATGATGTTCTTTTATTTTAAAAAACTTTCCATTTTACCCATATTGTACCTTAGATCACCTCCAAATGGCTAAACTATCAATTAAGGTCATACTCTAATACCAATTATATAGCACTGGGATTGAATCAATGATGCCAGATAGTCTAATTCAATTCCCAACTCTTAAACATTTAGCACATACAATTATGATGCATATAAATTAACCATTTCAATGAACAAGGAAGATATAGAAAGGTCACACACATAACACATGATATATGTTATAAACCCTCTTTGGGGATGAAACCCACTAAACCTTACAAGATGGACTATAATCCTATAAAAATAAGATTCAACATTTAGACCAGCACCAAATAATCAAGGAACACCCATCCTTTAATTTAGTGAGACACCCATCCCATAAGGAGGAACCAAGAACCAGCCTAGCTACCTTTATTTGATCTTTACCTCTGATTTGATGTCATATACACCTAATGATGGACTTCTCTTACTTTCTCTCTTTCCCCTTTATTCTTTCACAAACTTGCACACATAATCAATGCATCCAAAACACCCTTTTGGATCAATCTTCACTTCTTATCACAACATAATTATAAAGTTTGAAAAAACTTTATCAAAACATAAAAAACATGAACTATAGGTCATGCACACAATCCTCAACCTACTTTGCTATTCAATCCATCCACTAAGCACACTCACTCTATCAACCTCTAGGGCTTACTCACTCAATCTACCTCTTCTAGGCTCATTAGGTCTAATGACATGTGTTCATCTTTATCACCTTGATCAAAAAATAATGATTGATCTGATTCACTCTTTTTTGGTCTTGAATGACTTGTACCTTCTCTTTCAAAGGTTCTCTCCTTTGCTTGGCTCCACACACACTCAACTCAATTCAAAGTAGGCTAATTATGACTAATATTTATACCATACACTCATCTAACACATATTAGTTTATCAAGATACTTTACATATTTGAAATAACTTTGAAATAGGTCTTCATACATGTTACATTTAATAACCCAAGACTCCTTAGGTTGACCATTGTCCTTAAGACTCAAATCCTCCATTAGGCCTTAATGAGACCCAAAATAATTAGGCCTTCACATCCACACGTTACTCTTGAAACCTTTTAGAGAACCTTCAACATCTACCAATGATTTTAAAACATAAAACCTGACTTAAATATTCCTTTTCTTACTTACACATAGGTCTATGTCACTTGGAACTCAACCTAATACCTTGAACCAAGCCATTATAGACTACTTGCCAATAGGCCTAGAAACACAAAAATATATCATATAGAAATGAAGCGTAAAAAAACTTTCCTTAAAAAATACACTAAAAAAAATGTAATAATATATCATATATGACCTATTCAACATATCCATATCTATTGGTCACCTTCACTTAGGCTCTAATCACTCAAAACAACTCTCTCATGATGACCACTCAGACTGGTCATAAATAATCAAAATACACTCAAATCATTTTAACTTTCCATATCTAATCAGGGGAATATCATGACAACCAAAGACATATTATAATCCTTTGATACTTATAAAAAATTTCTAGACTCATTTTCTTCTTCAATTCTGCTCAAAACTTTTCAACATACCTATGCAAGATGGTCACTCAAACTACTGTGTATTCAACAAACATAATCAAATTCTAAGTAATTTTTCACATTAAAAATGGATTTTTAAAACCTAAAAAATAAATAAATATTGTATTAATATAGTTTAAAACACTCTCCAATAGTTATTTAATCTTGAAACATCAAAATACTATCATGAACAACTCAATTATCCTTCTCGAGTCACTTGCTGAACATGGTCAAACACACAATCAACTTTAGAGCTCAATATCTATAATTGTAAAAACAATTAAATATTATAATCAACTTTTATGGATTAAAATTGAATTCATTTACAACTTTTCCTTTTAACATCACCTTCAAATTTTTCTTAGATCAAAATATATAAGCAAAATACTCAACACTGGTTTTTTCCTTTGTTCCAATGGTCACTGGTAAATGAAAATATTACAGACATGTGGTTTTTTTCCTTTCATCTAGTGTTCCCTAAATTATAGATAAAATGCAGTATGTTTATCTCCTCAAGATTGTCCTAGTATTTATTTTTCATCTCTCACCATTTATCTTAGAAAATCATTTCCAAGATCAAGCCACTTGAAAGCCCCGCGTGCCCTCTGCATACCCTATAGTTAGTCTCTAATGAACTTCTACCACTTGGTAGCCTCACATTCCTTCTAATCATCCTTTTAATTATTTAATTAATATTTACCATTGATCTTTTATGATTTCTACTGATATTGAGACAATTGGTAGCCTCACATGCCTTCTATGGACCCTGATTGTCAGACTTAATGTATTTACACTTGGCAATCTAACATGCATTTAGAACACCCTACTGACTTGTTTACTTGATATGCACTACTATATCACTATATTTCAAGATCACGCACTCCATTATATTCTTATTTTATTATATTGAATGCATACTTTAGATCTTCATTTCTCAATTAAATGCTCACCGTAGATCTTTTATATCAAAAAATTGGCTAAGTAGGGTAACTTAGTGAACTCTATCTAAGAAGCCAACTTTTCACTTTAATAAATTTTTCATAGATCCAATTTCAGACCTAAAACTTTAAAAATATGATCTCCTCACATAGGTTAATCCATCCATCTATCAAACCAGTCCTGAAACTTTTGTTGATGTGAAATATGACATCATTAAATTGCTTACTCAACCTTGCCTACCAAGATGACTACTTGAACCTAGACACTCATATGACTACTTTGATGAATTCCTTTCACTACACAAGAACTCCAATCACTCAAAACACTCCATATGATCTCTAAAATATGACCATACCATCAATAACATCTACCATATGACTATCCAAGTCAAACACTGAATAACTATGCAAGAACACTAAAGCACACTTTGTCATTGTCATTCTATCACACATGATACCTCATCAACATCCTTGGTCACATTGGAGACATCATTGAAAAACATCCAACAAACACACCATAATAAGTGGCAATTATTAAATAATAATTTCATTTTATCCTCTCAAAAATAAATCAAGTATATCAACCATAAAAAAATCTTATTATTATTTTATTTGGTTTAGTTATAATTCTTTTTAACGTGCAAGTATATCACTGAGTCCTTTTTATATAATTATTTTTTAGAGTATATAATTAAAGATTAATTAAAATAAATTAATTATTGCACATTATTGGTAGGGTTTGTAAGCCCCCTTTCTCTCAAAATTTTATACATAAAA
Source organism: Torreya grandis (assembly GCA_037957365.1). Taxonomy (NCBI): domain Eukaryota; kingdom Viridiplantae; phylum Streptophyta; class Pinopsida; order Cupressales; family Taxaceae; genus Torreya; species Torreya grandis. The sequence goes on from JARHVA010005726.1 coordinate 407,329, forward strand.
GGTAATATTTAGGGGCTATTAACATTATACCCCTATATTAGTGTTGAATTTGTGATAAATGTGGTTTTATACCCTAAATTATTTATGGAAAAATAAATGGTCCCGATATATCTTATGTTATGTGGGTGATTTATAATAATCAATCAATTGGATTCAATGTCTTGCAGGCCATGTGCTAAGGGTCTAGTTGCTTCACGACCACTTTAGCCATTAGGGTCTCAATGAAGTGTTATTAGTGTAATCAAGATCCAAGTTTATGATAGTAAATATACTATCATATTTTTCCAACTTATATACCCCATAATATAAAGGTGTTGGTATGATGATAGGATGTCACTTCATAGGTCTACACAGCCCTAAAGACTAGTGGGAAGGTGATGAAATCCACCCTGTGAAGTCCAAATAAAATGAAAGTAAAAATGCCTCTTTTCTTTTGATTTGTAGGACCCCATGAATGGGAAATATAAATACATACAATAAAAACATATTTTTTGAATAAGGCACACAAACAAGTAAACAAATTTGATTTTGGTCACCTTGGCTCCCTAAAGGGGACAAGGGGAGAGCTTAGACATAATGATTTACAAAAAAAAATGGAAACACAAACAACCCTAAGTCAATACAATAATTAAATACTCTTAAGAACAAAAATTAAATGGTGATTTATTATTTTTGAGAATTAAATACCAAATGTGGATGAAATTTACCTTTGTAGGTAATTGTAAAAGTAAAAAACAACTTAAATAGATAATGAAACTTGCAAAACAAAAGAATAGATTGTCAAACAAAGTTTTTATTTAGCCAAAAAAAGTTAATTTTAAGAATTTTAAACTCTCAAGAAATTTTTCATAGGGTGAATTCATCATTTAACAAAGTCACTATGCCAATTGAAGGTTGATTTGGCCATTCTACAAGAAACCAAAAACATAGTTTTGGTGACTTCACTGATTAGTAGGGCTACCTCACTGATTACTAGACAAGTTCATCAATTTATATTAAACACAAAAAACATGAATTTTATCTTGTGTGATTTATCTATTTATATTTCAAGTTCACTAAAACATAGGTCAACTTCACTAAATCTAACTTAATTTCACTTTTTTCATGAAAATTTAGGAATGTGACTTCACTGATTAGATTGTGACCTCATTGATACACAAGTTAATTTCATTGTTTTATTCATTAATTCATCATTTCTTTTAAAATAAATAGAGATAACAAATTAATATAAAATGATATCACTTATTCATAGGATGACCTCATCAATTACGTAAGTGACCTCACTAGTCCATAGTACAAATTCACTTTTTTACAAGATGACCTTGTCAATAAATGGGGTGGCTTTGTTGCTTTTTAAAAAAACATAAATATGGAAAATTTAGAATAAAAATAAGTAAATCAACACCAAATTATGGTTTTTTTTTTAAACTAGAAGACTTAAAGAGGTCCAAAGGTATTTTGTGAGATGTGCAATCCCACTATGCATGCCATTATATAGAATAAGATTACAAGATGGGTTTGTTTTTATGTTAGTGTTCAAATATAAAAAAAAATAATGAAACATAAAACTTAAATATTTTTCCCTATGATGAGATATAATCACTAAAGAAAATAAATCGATATAGGAAAATAAACAATACATTCACCATCCTTGAAGACTCCGTATAACAATTATTGGGCAAATGCTTGTGTTCAATTTATGGATATAGGAGTCTGTGTCAATGTGTGTGTTCAATTTGAAAGCATCTCCCCTTGTCCACTATGCATGTGTCCATTTTGGAGTAATAATGGTGAATCTTCTTATCAATATTTTTACATTAATTATTTTCACTAAAATCTTCATAGAAAATGGTCATAACCCCTGTATTTATAGCTTGACTAGAATAATATGGATTGTCATCTCAAGATCAAGATGTGTGGTCCAAAATCAATTCAACTTTAGAGATCAATTAAAATTAATGTTATAATTAATATTTATAATAATGGATCAATTAATAGGAATGTCTTGCACAAATTAGATATTTTTTGCATTGATTAAGTATGGCTTGCATTTTGACTTTGTGATCACTTATGTCATGATGATGTCACTTTTTATTGAATTTTCATTTTCCAAAATTAGATATTAGCTAGTTTGATATGTATTTTCACTTAATCATTTAATTTTATTTGATTATTTAAGTGAATATGATTAGGATTTTTACAATTTTTAGAATTTGATTAATTGCCATGAGTTGTTGGTCAAAAATGTCAATTTGCTAGGTCACAATTTGATTAGAGATGAATTAGAAAAAGGTATTGATTTTGTATAGGATAATTTTACAATTGATAATATATTGACATGAATAATTAATTTACCATGATGTATGTATATGAATCTGAGCATTTTGGTGGTTTTGGTCTAGTTTGTGCATTATTATACGAAGTCACTTAGACTTGAAATTTTGACATGGCACTAGTGAGATTTGGACACATCTAGAATAGTTTATCATCAATGTTAATAGTTAAATTTTATATAAATTTATATTATAAATATTTTAATTCTCATATTTATTGGATGGGAAGGTCATAGAAACATGAAAAATCAAAGTCTTTGACACTTTGTAAGCAAAGATTGGTTAATAATTTGTCATTGTATGCATAATCCAAGAATTCTACATGAAATTATCTAAGGTGTTACTCTAGGTTAACTTTAACTTTCATATAGTGAAAAAATTATAATCTAAAAATGGATAATGGATTATGAATTAAGGTATATGAATTTAATAAATGACTAGTTCTAGATTCACTTTAATATGACTACAATAAATTAGAATGTAGAGATGTAAATAGGGAACATATAATAGATGAGGTTGGTCATGAAACATGCATAGTCATCATAGTAGGGGTATAGATTAATTTTATAGGGATAGGTATGGAAATTTTTTGGAATCCATATGTTTAATGTACACATTCGATGGATGTCACATATGTCATTAGAGGTGTAGACATATGGATAATACTAGTAGTAGATATCTGAAAACCTAAAGTGGAGGTACTAGATTGAAAGGATTGATTAAAAATAATAAAGGATTATTGTTTTTTCACCTAAGATGTATTAGTATTATATTCTTATGCAAATTAGATGCAAAGATAAATTATACAATTTTATCCACATCATTAGGATATTGACGGAGTCCTTGAAGAAAATTAGGAAAGGATTTAACTTGGTCAGGATCTACCCCATTAAGTTTATTTAGATAAATTCTATCTAATCCATCATAATTATCTTGATTAGTATGTTCATTATGATTATCTTTATTATCATGTTTTGAGGCATGCCAATAAAACCATAAATTTGTACATAATCATGAATAATTGCATCATCAATACAAGAAAAAACTTGCATTGTAATCATTTTACATGAAGTTAGATGAATTTGGTTATGATTTATATGGGTCCAACTTAATATATTACTACACATTATATGGACAAGATAACTAGCATTATTAGATGGTGTATGATGGAATCATTCAATTATGTAGTTGTAAATGATATTTTATGATTATGTAGCACCTTAGTCTTGTACACTAGGAAAAATAAAATCTTGGTTATTCTTCTTAGTTTTACACATGCCTTGCTTTTTAAAGCCTCACATTTAATCTATCTTGTGCCCCTTGGCCTATCTCTTAGTCTTACCAGCTTATATAAATGACATAGACATCCCATCTTACCCAAAATACTTAAAATGTACTTATATTATACCTCTATAAGTTCTAATAATGTGCCTACTCTCCTACTCCCTATATACTAATGTCTAGGACAAACAATAGCATCAACATTACTGTCATACCCTAAAGCAAGTGTCTAGTGCCCTAAAGTCATCCAATTTTTAAATGAAATGTATTAAAATGGTCAAGCTAAGTGTTTTTATGTGAGTTATCTCTTTATAGTATTGGTATAAATATAATACCAACCCTCATTTATTCACCACCTAAAAATTAAACCAAAAGAGCACTCAAGTTATCAAAATGTGTCTTATTCTACCTTATTATGATATCAGTCAAAAGAATAGCCTTGCTATAAGTATGAGGTACTAAAGAGAAGTCACAATGTCTTATATTCTAAGTTACAATCTAGGTCACAGTTGTACTTGATCTACACACATTGCATGATTCACACATAAGCCAACATGTAGGGGATAACTACATGAGAATGAGGCCCTCTTATAAAGTATTGGTTATATAGTAAGTGCCCTTTAATAATGGGGAAATTTTGGTTTGGATAGATATTATGTGCTCACTAACCCATTTCCCCCAAGGTCACAATGAATATGGAAAGCTAGGGTTTTTCCATTTCACTAGAAGTGACAATCCATGACCCAAATCTAAATGCACCATAGTGAAGGTGAATCCAAACCAAGAAACATCTAGGTGGTTACATCTTATTTCAATGTATACTATATACATGACACTAGCATTGATGTAACCATCCCAAAATAATACGACTATCCATAGAGCCATACATACCAAATCTAGAATTTGATGATTATTATAGAATATACTTCTTGCTTTCTTTTTCTAGTATGATATCTAAGTCTAAAATAACATCAAAACTAACTAATTACTCTATTTTATTTCATTTATATATCTATCATAGGTTTAATTTCTATTAATAACCTATCTTAGCTTAATAAATTTAGCATATGGTACATCTAAGTTTAACACATTAGTTGTCATGTTTGTGTCCTATCATTTCTATATCCTTAACCCTCTATACCCAAGTTAGGATCCATATCCAAATTAGGGTTAAACATTTGGTGAACCCAATCTTTAAATGTCAAACCCTAGGACATATATGGTTTTTTAATTTTTTTCTCTATTGTTGATCCTTGATTTTCATTAAATATGTGCAACATGGATTTCTCTCTGGAGTTTGTATGCCTCTCTTATCTGGTCATCATTTTGATACTTAGAACATTTCAAAAGGAAATAGAGTATTTTATTCCATTTTCAAAACCAAATGAGTATGACACCTTTCACCCCTCTAACTAGTTTTAGTTACACCCTCTTCAAAGGGTATAATGGATCATACTATTGTAAAATAAAATTGGGTAACCATAAAACCCTTCCAACATCGCTTGATGATACACATATGACTGTTTAATCTAAAATACCTAGGGCTTATACTTTTGAAAGCCTAAAATATTGACTAACAAATATTTACAAGTTAATACATGAGTTACAAAATCAAAATTATAATTTAGACTCATAGATCACTTTATTGTAAAATTAAATTATTCCATTATAAAAATCTAAGCATATTATCTTATCTAAGGTACCAAGTAGATAATTTATATGTTCATCTGAGTCCCCATCTTCATTACTCCCATGGTTATTAGAGTGCCAACTTATATCTCTCCCCCATCCTATTAAGGTTGATATTATTTGACCTCTACCCAAATGATATGATGCAAATGATTATTGTGACTATCACCAAGGCCTTATGCATTTTATGAACAAATGCTTTAACTTGAAGCACAAGATCCAAGATCTTATTAATGACCAAAAGATTAAATTTGAGGATACTTTAAAGGAATTACCTTCATAATAACTCAAAATTAATCCACACTAACAACCTATAACAGTTACATTCTACATGGGTGATGCTTATTATTGGCATAATCATATTGGTCCTCCATAAATAAAAACCACTTGAAGTATAAATCATTTTCAACATCTCAGTTTTGACTTACAATATTTACAAAATAAGGTCACTTGGAAGGAATCATTGGGAAACATAATAATACCAATTGCTTGTGGTCCTAAAGTATTTCAAAAATAGGTTTGGTTTATGCCTGTCACATGTCCATATGCATTTACACTAGGAACTCTTTGGATATACCAAATGGAAGTAAAAATTGACTAAAATCAACAATGTACTTCCTTTCATTATTAAGGACCATTAATACATATTTCAAATGATATCATTATATCTTATACTAGACATGAAAAACATGAGGAAGAACATTCCATGTGCCTTTTCAACCTATACAATCATGATGCAAACAATGTAAAATATCTAATTTAAGGTTATAAGGTTCATAGTGGGGGGAGATATCTATGACCATCCATTGGATGACATTATAGGATGATCTTTCCTCATCATTAAAAAAATCAAAAATACCAAAAAAATAAAATATACAAAAATCTAAAAGCATTTTAGGCATCTACATGATTTATTGGCTCCTTTGAATTTATGTGTTAGTTCCATGTTGAGGGATATCATATCATTTACTCCTACATGCATACACAGATACATGATACACTTGTGGGTGTTGGGATTTCCCTCTACTCACATCACTAGGATGTTGGGGGCATCTATATTATATGATCTTGATACACATAGGTTATATTATTCAATAATCACTTTACTTTATCATGTTTGACCTTACATAAGTACTCAAAGTTTTTTTTAACAAATTTTATCCATGGTACACTATGAAATGTTAATGTTATTTTCTTATTCTTTTCCTTTAAACACTTCCTTTAGTGTTTTGGCCTTGATATTGTCTTTCTTTTCCTAGCATTTAAATATGCTTCATTATATGTGGCCCTTATGCCTATGTTTGCCTTATTGGACATTTGAATATGTAATTTCTTGTTGTATAGACATTTGAACATGTCATTCCTTATTTTTGAACATTTGATTAAGTCACGTTCATTCAATTTTGTCGCATTTGAACATTCCCCTTAATTTAGGTATCCTTGGACCTTTTCCTTTTGAATTACTTTTGAGATATCTTGTGTGTGTGCTTGTTTGCTTGTTCATCTTGTATTATGACTATATATATGTTGACATGATATTTATCATCAATCTTAGGCCTAAATGTGATCACATTGGTTCTATTCACTTTAATGATACATTTACCTAAACATATTTCATTTTATATGCTACATGGCTACATTTAGAGATTTTAAAGTTGGCTTACCCTTTTAAAGTGAGGTAACTCCCATGTACTATTTTTTCCCTCACCTCAAATGGGGGATGATATTATTGGGCTAATCCTTTAGAAGTGGGGGCATGCCATATGTACATGGCTTCCACACATACAAAGTTTACATATTATAGTGATGACATGATTTAGAAGCATGTTTTCCACATTTATTTAGTATTCGATGCTTATACTAGTTTGAAAATTTAATGGGGGCATGTCATGTGGACATGGCTTCCACACATTCATAGTTTTTATCTTATAGTGGGGGCATGATTTGGAAGCAAGTTCTCCAAATTTATTCAATATTTGGTACTTATACTAGTTTGTATATTAAGTGAGGCTATGTCATATGGACATGGCTTCCACATATTTACATTTTTTAGATTTATTGGGGGCATGCTTTGAAACCATGTTCTTCACAATAAGTTAATATGGTACTTGTATTGTTTTATTTAGTTTTGTAATGCTTTGGAAGCATATTCTCCACACCTACTCAGTATTCAACATCTCTAGTTTATAGTGGGGGCATGCTTTGGAAAAATGTTCCCCACATTGATACTTATAATAGTTTAATATTTCTCCATATATAGTGGGGGAATGATTTGGAATCATGTCATCCAAGTTTATACAATTATCCAAACTGGCCAAAGAACATAGTTATATGATTTTGATTCATAGTTGTGGTATAATTATATACATGGTACCATTATTATACATAGTTTCTACATGAGACATATTTAAGGTGCATATGTTATGCAAAATCTAACTAATAGTACAAAATATAAATTGATCTCAATTTCTAAAACTATTTCACATACTAATACCTAAAAAAAATTAGCAATCCAATCTACTATAGGAGTTAGTTTACCTTTTGATATGGTTAAGGTGATTAAATCACTCAATCTCTCCAAGTTCTTAGTTTGGACTTAATCATCCAAACTCACTAGATTATAAGTATCATTGGGTTGCACAATTGAGCTAATATCATTTTTCAGGTGGAAACTCACTTTTTCTCTAAATTTAGGCACATGTGCCTTCTCTCTCTCTCTCTCTCTCTCTCTATATATATATATATATATATATATATATGTATGTATGTATGTATGTATGTATGTATGTATGTATGTATACATACATACATATATATATATATGTATATATATGTATATGTGTGTGTGTGTGTGTGTGTGTGTGTGTCTATATATATATATATATATATATATATATATATATATATATATATATATATATATATATATATATATATATACATATACATATATATACATATACATATATATACATATATATATGTATATATATATATACATATATATATATACATACATACATACATACATATATATATATATATATATATGAACTTTAAAGGTTTATCTATATTTATCCTAATATTAGTTTTAGATCCTTATAATGACATATATTTTGTAAAAACAACTTAGCAATAAGCAAGGCAATTACATCGACACACAAGTGTACTACTAAACCTTATTTTTTCAATTTAAATCAATTTCAAGTAATTTTAACCTAGATTATATGCACTAATTATATGCTATAACATGATCTTGGTTGCAATTCAGTCACCAAAAAAGCACTCAAATTCAACTCCAATAAAACACTCAAATTCAACTCAATTAAATACAAGGTGTGCATACACACCCAGTTACTTATTCCTTACCTATAAACATTCAAATTTCCTTACTTGATTAAAGGGGGAAATGTAGATGATATTTTTTTATTATGTAATACCTTAGTCTTGTACACTTGGAAAACTTAGACCTTGGTTGTTCCTATTAGTTCTACACACGCCTTACATTTGTAAGCCTCACATCTGCTATATCGTATGCCCCTTGGCCTATCTCTTAATCCAACCAACATTATATTAATGAAATAAACATCCAATCTTTTGCAAAATTATTAAAATATACTTATCTTACACTTTTACAAGATTTGAACCTATGTCTGCTCTTCTTCTCTATGGACATTAACATCTAGGATAGACAGTAGCATCAACATTACTATCATACCCTGACTCAAGTATCCATTACTCTAAAGTCATCTAATTTATAAATGAAACATAATGCAATGGTTAGCCTAAGTGATTTCATGCGAGTTATTTTATGATAAGATTGATATAAATTCAATATCAACCATCATTTATTCACAACCTAGAAATCAGACTAAAAGAGCACTCAAGAATCACTCAAGTTACTAAAATCTTTTCTATTATGATATCGATCAAAGGAACAACCCACCTACATGTTTGAAATACTAGGGAGTAGTCACAAGGTCTTATTTGCCAATTTACCAACTATGCCACTATTGCATTTATTTTACACAAACTACATAATTCACACATATACCAACACATGGGTGAGAATTACATGATATAAGGCCCTCTTCCAGAGTATTGTCTATGTAAGTAGTGCCTTTTAACAGTAGGGTCATTACGAGTCAGCTTGAAACTATGTGCCCACTAACCCATTTTTACCCAAGGTCATATTAAGGATGGAAAGCTAAGGTTTTACCATTTCACCAAAATTAATATTCCATGACCCAAATACGAATGCACCAAAGCAAAGGCAAAGCCAAACCTAGAAGCATCTAGGTGGTCACATTTTGTTTCAGCATATATTTTATATAGGAAACTAAAATCAATATTGCACACTAACATCGATGTAAACATCCCAGGATAATGCAACTATCTATAGAGTCAGAGGTACTATATCCATAATTCGATGACTATTATAGAATCTACTTCTTGCCTACTTTGTACTTGTACCAGATCTAGATGTGCATTAACATTATAACTAGTTAAGTACTATTTTTTGTCTTTTATATATTTAGCATAGTTTTACTTTCCATTAATAACCTACCTTAGTCTAATAAATTTAGCAAATGGTACATCTAAATTTAGCATATTAATTTGATTTTTGTAGATCTGATATTCACCCTTGTTCCCTATCATTTCTATCTCCTTAAATCTATCTACCTAAGTTAGGATCCACATCCAAATTGGGGTTAAATAATAGTAAGATAAGACCAAAGTTAATAGGATTTATTGTATTTTGTATTGAAAATTCAAATATTTGATCTGAAAACAAAAGAACAAAGTCTAATACCCTAGAAGGATGAAACCCTATAAGATGCCTAGGGTTTGACATGGTTTACGAAATATATGGGTTCACCAATATGTTTTAATCTAATTTGTTTTTATGAACCCTAATATTATAAAAAAATAAAATGTAATTTATATTAATAGAAATGGCATTCAAGCGTACACATGAATATAAAATAATTAAACTGGTTGCAATGATTAAAGAAGTGGCATATGTTAAATATAGCCAGTAAAACAAATGGATAACTACTTAACTTTTCTACTTGGCTATCTAACTATGATTATGTTATGATGGTGAAAAATATATTTAATTAGGGTTATGATTCATTTATTTCAAGAACTAGGTTTTTTTCCATGTAGGGGACCATTTCTATTAAATTTTAGGTCAATATTGATTATTGATATTATCCTACATGGTGGGTAGTGAACTATGTTAAAATATACACTTATGACCATATAATAACCTTAGCCAATCTATGTAATCTCTTTATGTGAAATGTTAAACCCTAATAATGCACACAAATCTAGAAATTAGCCTTCTCCACTTTGAAACCCTAGGTGTGCTTGTGAGGGATACAAATCTATAAAATATAAGAAAGAGTAATAACCTAAGTTGACCCCAATCACCCTTATTTTATGATTAACTATTGCCTCCATATATGATAATCTAAGGAGAGAACTTAAGCCACATGGATTTATCTCACCTAGTGTGATTTTTTTCTTTTTATATATCAATGTAGCTAATGATTTATATTTGATACTTGATAATGATTACTTTGACTTGGCTTTAGTATGATTTATATTTGGATTGTGCTTACTCCTCATGATTGATTCAAAATTTTGGACTAATATGGAATTTTTCTCAATGTTTAGTAGTGGATAGATGTTTACCAAATAAATTACACGTCTCTTATTGAGTAATACACACACACACACACACACACACACACACACACACACACACACACACACACACACCAAATAAATGTCTCACTCAATAATAGACCTGTAATTTATCCAATATATATAGATAAATTACAAGTCTTTTATTAAGTGAGACATGATTTTGTGTGTGTGTGTGAGTCTAATTGAGTGATTTTTCTTTCCACTAGTAAGCTAGGCAGATGGGACAACCTTAAGGAAATATTTGATTTTATAAAATAGTCATTTTTATGAGATGATTGATAACATTAAACTCATGTCAGTATCAATTTGTGATACTAACCCTCTTTGATGAAACTAAATCATACATGAGTATTAAAATAAATGTTTTTTAATAATAATAAGTTTGAAATAGATATTGAAAGGTGTGTAACAATAGAACAAAAGAGTCAAATTAATGAGAAAGCATGTAGGTGTGAGTTAATGGTGGATTAGGACCATATTCATGTACACAAGTTAGGTATGGTATGAGTATGTCAAGATTGTCATCTTCAAGTAATTAATTCCATATTTTAGTATCTACATTCACTACCTACTATCAATACAGAATACACTAAATGGTTTGTGGTAATTGTAGACATCAAAAATTTGCAAATCATGATTCCAAATGTCAAAGTTCCCCTCAATGACCTTGGGACCCTCTTGAGACCAATCTGACCCTCTGAGCCCTAACCAAACTTAACCCAAGTCAGTTTAACCAAACAAGATTAACCTATCCTTTACTTACTTTTACCCTTCACCCTTAACCATCGATGGTCACCTTAACCATCGATGGTTAGGGTCCACCTCCTTAACCACCAACATGAAAGCCACCTTCCTCACTTTTCTAAAAATAGTTTGTCTTAATCTACATGTGATCCATTACATGATCAAGTTAAAATTAGAAAGCCCAATTCACATTTTGTTATAACTCTCTAGATTTGACTATAAGAGAGGAGTAGGGAGGTGAAATCCATCTGTAATTGTTATCAAGATTTTATGCATCTAGAATTCTCTTTTTTTAGTTAAATCATCATCAACAATATATCAAACCAACTACTAAATCAGAGAGAAAACTTGTCATCATAGCTCCACCAAAATGCTAAGTATTGTTACCCTATTAGAATCATGTCAGACTCCACCAATGAGTCCACTATCTTAAATAATCACTTGATCACCTTTATGTAAGATAAGTACTTGATTTTTAGAATTAAATTACCTTATTTTCCTTTCACACTTAGCCCAAAACCAACCTATCTCTTATAATCCCACTTTGTGATCCTGTCAATTAGCCATTCACTAACCTAGATCTACATATAGTAATCATCGATGGTTATCTCAACCACCAATGATTTGTCCAACTACCGATGGTCACCTTGATCATTTATGGTCACCTTAACCACTGATGGTTATCTTAACCATTGATGGTCACAATGGTAGGAAATTATAGCAAGTTATTTCCACCTATCTACCCTTAGCCAAATCTGATTTTCTATGTCCCTGACTGTTCATGGACCCCTGATTTATTTTTTGAAGCATACCCCAATCATCTAGCACTAATTTTAATTAGATTATCATTATTTTAATCATTTTTAGTCTATTTATTTTAGTAAGTATCTCTTGTGCTTAATTTTAGTACCTTTTGATTATTGATGTAATTACTTTCTATTTTGTTGATAAACTTAACTGCTTAAAATATGTGGATTGACAGCCCCTAAGGAAGCTCTTGCTTGCGATATCTAGCTAACACTAAGAAATCCACCCAACTATCTATATAAAAAATAAATTTTCTTTAGTGTTTTTTTATCTATAGATCATCCTCCCAATCCAAAGAGGAGTTCTTCACAATCATCTGATTTAATGAGTGCACAATCAAATATTTTTTTCAACCATACCCATATTTTATACTTTGGGTTTCCTTTCTTTGCATCTGTATGCTTTTGTTTCTATCTATGCTCATTAACAAAACTAAGATCTCTTTTATATTTAAAATTAATTGCATCCATTGCTTTCTTCTAATTTTATCTCACTCTGATTTAAGGCATAGCAATTTTATTGTAGCATCACTTTTGTTTCACACACTAAACCAAACTAATTTCATCTATTATATATCAAACAAACTTGAGACAAGGCCTAAATAGGATTTCATCACCTAGCAGTCACCTTACCATTTCCCAATAATCTTGCTTAGAGGTTATTACCAAGGGGAGAAATGAATCAGCTTTTTGGTTGAGTATAAACTTTGGATATCAATATATATTAGATTATTAATTGATACCCTTATTACTATAGTGTGTGAAGTGAGGGGGTAGGCCCCAATACCAAGCCAAATATTGATTATAATATAGATCCCTTTTGATAATATAAACAACCCAAAACCAACCATAGATTTCTCATATAGTACTTGAACTATAAGCCAATTTTAGTCACATAACTTTTTAAAGGCATAAGCCAAAAGTGAGATTAAAATTAACCACAAGATTTTAACATACTCTAGTGTGTGTTGTATATTTTTGATCATTTTCTTGATTTCTCTATGTTTGATTTGTCTTTGTTTTTTCCTCTCATCCTACTTGCATGGTTCTTACTCATCAACAATGAAGGGATGTATCAAGTCAAGACCCATATATAATTATCTAGTCTCCTCTACCTCTTCATCCATGGAGTATATCTTAGATTCTGAGAGTTCTCCTTATCATTTTGATGCTTCTAGTATGCCTCAAGTGGTTTCCTAAGGTGATCCAAACTTTTTTGCTATTTTGGATAATAACCCATTAGCCTTACAACATTACCCTAACAAATTAGCTCACCCTACACATATTTTAGCACCACCTACCATTCCACCCTATGGAATTCCATTAGGATTTTTAGGAAGCTCTTTTATTTCCACCATCACCACCCAACCATTAGCTTCTTAGGAATCTACCTCAGTTAGAAACCCATCTGATAAAACCATGTAGAACAAACTTTTTCAACATTATAACACCCAAAAACCTCCTAGTATGACCTATAATTCTTCTAATATAGCCACCATCCAACCTTTACCTACCCATACTCCAATTACTATTGGAGTACCTACTACCACCACCATTACCATTCCTCTAGTTACCTCCACTTCATTTCAAAATGTAGTGGCATCCATACCTTTCACCTTACCTCATATCATTACAATGGTTAAGACTTATCCCTTACCTTTGACTCAACCACCTGCACCCACTCAGTAATACATACCCTCTACCCAACCACTAGTGACCACATATTCATATGTGGCTTTGACCCAACCACCTACAACCACTTACCCATATGTGGTAGCTTCTCAACCTCTAACAAATTATCAATATGTCACTCAACCTCAACCACATTATGCACCTTAAAACCCTTTAGGTACACCACCCCAAATGAACTTAATTAAGGTTCTTATGCACAATATGATGACCCTAGAATCAGCCATCTCTGGGGACCATAATCTCCTATCTTATGACCAAATATATAATGAGACCATCCATCCATTTTTACCTATTAGGCCATATCCTCCTGAATGGGAACTTCCCAAGTTCTCTAAATTCTAAAGTAACGAGGATCCCCAGTAGCACCTTAGGGCATTCAAGTATTCATGTTATTTAATTGCCTATGATGATGCCCTCCTCCACATTTTTCCTATATCTTTGTCAAGACTGGCATTAAATTGGTATAGTGCTTTAATTAATAATTCCATCTTCTCCTTCACCTAACTATCTCAAACTTTCTTGAACCACTTTTGGATCAATATCTCTAAGAAAGTTTTGATCACTGACCTCTACTCTATTTGATAGTTTGAGGATAAATCCATTACTAATTTGTTATCTCATTGGAGGAGCTTAATTAATCATTGGAGGAGCTTAATTAACTAACTTTCCTTTTTCTTACCTCAACCCGAACTCATAGATCCAAACATATCTCCTCTACACTACATGTCCAAAGTTTTTAAACCTTTGATGAAGCTTTTACCATGGTGCACAAGTTATATAATAGAGCCATTGATGAAGGAAAGCTAAAACTAGAAAACAAGAACTTCACCTACAAAACTAATTAGGCCTCTTTTTCCAAGTCTAACAACTAGTCCAATACCAATACCAAGGGAATGGGAACCATGAATACATTTATCCTTAAATTTTCTCCTCCACCATCCATCAACCAAAAAAATTCCTCTAGTTACTCAAATCAAAACATGAAGAACCTAAACCATAACAACCAAAAGTAATTTACTCCACTTGGAGAATCTTATGCTTCAATCTTGGAGAAGTTATTGAAAGATAATATCATTTAAATTCCTCCTATCAAACCCCCTTAGTAGTTTGATTCCTCTCATCCTACACCTATTTGATATAATGAGAATGATATGTGTGCCTTCTATTAGGTAATACAACATAACACTAGTAGGTATAATACCTTCAATAGCCTTGTACAATCCCTAATTGATAAGGGGGATCTCACATTGGATAACCCCAATGTACCATCAAAGCAATCCCTTGATATATTCAATCAACCTTTTCCAAATCATTCTCCTACCAAGAATGAGAGTAACTAGGTCAAGTGTTCTCGTGATGCCCATACGATCAATATGGTCCTTGATGCACTCATTATTGAACCACCTACTACCCAATCTCTCATTTTTTCACTTCTTCCAGTTACTAAGATAGTGAAGTCACCTTCCCTTCCTTAAAAAACTCAAACCAAGGAAATACCATCTTCTCCCCTTCCACTTATTGAGTTAGTGGAGTCCTTAACCATTCTTCCAATTGATACAATGGAACAACCAACCATTTCCACCTTACCTTTACCTTTAACTACCGACCAACTCACCCCTCCCTCAAAAATCATTCCCAAGGAGGAAGTCCCCATGTCCACTCCTCCCATGAAGGAGCCACCTATCTCAACCTTGCATACTTTGATTAAGGAAGAGGACAAGGTTACCATCTCTTTCCCAACTGATGGATCTATCCTTTGAACCTACTACCTAAAGAACCAAATTGATCTATAAACCATTCTCTAGATTAGTCCAGATATTGGATTTTGTTTCCAAACCCAACTTATACTAGGCTACATTTTGGTAGAAACTAAGTTTCCCTTACATTAACAGACCAAAACCTTCAACCCTTTCTTTGGCAAACCAACCTACTACTTCTATGACTCAACCCATTACCATATCTACCCTACCAGCTAAAACCTCTACCCAAACCAACCAAAACCTCTACCAAACCAACCAACCCTCAACCACCTAAGTCAACCATGACCTAAATAACCAAACCCCCTACTATCACCCTAACCAAATTACCCAAAATCATTGGTACCTTATTTACACCATGCCTTAGTCACTCATCCATGAAAGTAGACCTTACCTCTTCAAACCCACCAACCAAGTGCCAAATCAAAGTCACCAAAGAAGTAAAATCACCTAAAGGATTGAAGGCATAAATTTTACTTCCCTCAACCTTGCCATCCATTTTGGGACCTCATCCCTCTACCTTGAGTAGGAAACCCATTATCTCTACCAAAAACCCACCACCTCTTTTGGTTGCACCTTCACAGTTACTTTCTAACACACCTCTTTTCACCACACTAGTAATACCTAAGCCACCTACCTTAAAATATCCTACCTCTAGTTCATTCACCTCCTTATCTAAACTAAATCCATCAACCAAGTGCACCACCTTACCTAAAACACCTATCACTAGATCTAATTATAGAAAAACTTTTTTCCTCAATAACCAAAGCCAAGACTGCTAAAATTTTACCACCTTTAGCTGAATCCTACTCAACCATTTTCTATAGGTTATTTCAAACTTATTATTTATCATTACCTCCCATCAGACCCTTTAAACCCCTTGATTCAAAACCTTTCTGGTAAAATGACCACCAAGTATGTTCTTATGATAAGACACCTAGCCATGACATGTAGAACTACAAAGAACTCTATAACATTATTAATCAGTTTTATGATGAAGACAATCTATTAACAAATGAACCTCCCATGAGCCATATACTAATCCTACTAAAAACCACAACTACCCAATGCTTACCTAATCCTCCACTCTCACCTCAAAGCGAAGATGAGTTTAACCAATCTTCTACCCCAACTCCCCCTCATATCCATTCTATCAACCTGGTCACAAGATCATAATTAAAGGATAAGGGGAAGGATAAGGTGTCCATTCCTTAGATCTATCCATCCTCCACCTCCCAATCAACTCAAATCCATCCATCTCCATCTTCAACCAAACCCAAGGTATCTATTTTAGGTGCCTCCTAATCTAACCCCTCAAAATCCATCAAGAGAGTTATCCTCAAGTAACTCCACTAGACCTTGATGAAGATGAGCTTTAATGAGTTGATCTCTACCTCTCCCCATCACTACCAAACACTAATAGAGGATTTTCAATCCATAGAGGTCCAGTCCAAAGATCCCTAGCCTTTAGAAACCTTTATTGGCACCCTTCAAATTTCTAACCTTATTACCTTCAAGGATTCATAAATTACCTCTATCCATTTGGATGACCCAGATACCCCTCTCTTTATTATTGCTTACATCAGCCAAACCCATATTAAATATGTCATGATTAATAGGGGACCTAATATTAACATCATCTCCTCCCATGCCTATAACCAACTCAACCTATCAAACAATGTCATGTTCAAAACCTTGGCCATCCTTTAATAATTTAATGATACTATGGCCACTACATTAGGAACTTTTATCTTTCATATATGTCTAGGAACTTGGACATTCCCAAAACTCTTATATGTAGTACAAGGTGAATTCTAATACAACATTTTGTTGGGATGACCATGGATCTATTCCATGGGATGTGTCCCTTCCACCCTTCACCATTGTATTAATTTTGAGCATATAGGCTAGGTCATCACCATCCAAGTTGACCCAAGTCCTTTCTTGACATTAAACATGACCTACCAACCCAATAATGTCCTCATACCTCCATTCAGCACACCTTCAATAGCCAAAGGCCAACCTTTAACTTTAAAATTATATGTCATATGCCCTTCCACTGATGAGTCATGCACTAGTTCCTTTATCCCTTCAAACCAAATCCCCACCATGGACACTATGGAATCAACATTACATTGCCTTTCACTAGGGGAATATCACCTTTTAGCCTTTGACATTTTCCCTACTCCTCATGAGTATGGGTATCTTAATAACCAATTAGGATATGACCCCAACGTCAGAACTATTATTCCCTTTAGACCTCCCTACTATCAAACATGTTTTTTATATTGGGGTTTTACAAACCCCTTGGTGCTTATACCACCTCTCTTCTTCCTTAAGCATTCACCTCTAGTATCCCTTACCTAGACAAACCAAGTTTTGCCAAAACATACCTTCATAAGTGTGCTTGGAAAGGATTTGGCCTTGGGTGATATGAACATGGCCCACATGAGTTGATTTCCATTAAAACCAAAAATCCTCATGAGAAACATGGCCTCAGTTTTATCCTTCCCAACAAGAATCAACCCAAACTCCCTACCACCACCATTGTATAGGAAGATACCCCTTCCTCACTGATGTCTCCTCCATTCATGTGTGAGGATGATTACATCATCTCAACTAAATTTTTTTTCATCAACATGATTAGCCTCAAACCCCTAATTTATCAAAAGGCAGGGGAAATTATAACCATCAATTTGACCCATCTTAAGATGATAGGGGATGACTCTCCTACCATTAATACCATTCAGTGTCTAGATGATGATTCCATTCTCACCTATCTTGGTACTTCCATCCATAAATCCCTTCATCTTGAGAATTTGATCATGTTGAATGAATCCACCATGGATATCAACTTTTGCACTTTTAAAAACCCCCACATTTTCAAACTTGGTCAATCACTAAATGTTGAGGAACTTCAAGACTTCCCCTTTTTCATCCAAGACTGTAGCATAGCATTTGTTTGGTCTTATAGCAATATGCCCATAATTGACCCTACCATTGCTATCCATAACATAGTCACTAGCCATGACACCAAACCTATCAAGAAAAATCTTCAATGCATGCACCCTCACATAGCCCTTCTCATAAAATAAGAGCCTTAACATCTTCTATCTATGAATTTCATTCAACCCATTGAATATCCCCAATGGGTCTCAAATGTCATACTTATCACCAAAGCCACAAGGGGACTATGCATTTGTGTAGAATTTTATGACCTCAACCTCACTTGCCCCAAAGATGACATTCTTCTACCAAGCATCAAACATCTAGCTGATCTTATATTTATCCACAAGATGTTATCTCTCATGGATGGATTTTTGGGTTACAATTAGATCTTAATTTCCCCTAAAGTTTAGCACAAAACTACGTTTACCAGCCCTTGGGGAACCTTTTATTATAGATTCATGCCTTTTAGGTTAAATAATGTTGGTACTACCTAACAATTTTCCATGACTTATATCTTCCATGACCTTATCCATAAGTTTGATGATGAATATGTAAATGACCTTCTTGGAAAATCCAAACTCTAAAAGGACCATTTGGCCATCCTCAAGATCATGTTTGAGCGACTTATCCATTACCATGTCCACCTAAACCCCAAGGTTCTTATCAATAAATCTTCTTTGTCTCATTGTCTTCCTTCATATAATTGAAGTCAATCCTACCAATATTAAATCCATCCTTGACATGCTTCCTCCTATTAACCTTAAGTAACTCCATAGCTTGCAAGGGAAGCTTCAATCCATTCATCATTTTATCTCCCAACTTTTAGATCAATGCCAACCCTTCCACCACCTTCTCAATAAGGATGTCTCTTTTAAGTGAAATAGAAACTATTAAAAGGCCTTTGATTTACTCAAAAAGTAACTTTTGTCTCCACCTATCCTTACCCCTCCCAAAGATGACCAACCTTTATACCTTTATATCTCTACTACTGAACACTCCCTAGGGGCAATGCTTGTTCATCAGGATGACCAACATAGAGATAAATCCATTTACTACATTAGTTATATGCTTGTCAAATATGAGACTTGATACACCCATACTGAGAAACTTTTCTTGGATTTAGTCTTCATGGCCACCACACTTCATCACTGCCTTCTTAACCATAAAACATATGTCATAACCAACACTAACCCACTCAAGTACATTCACTCCAAGCCATAACAAAACCATCATATGGCCAAGAGGATCATGATCTTAATAGATTTTGGTCTTGATTTCTTTTATAAAAATTCAATTAAAGGGTAAGTCATTGCTAACTAATTAGCTAAGGTAATTTTAGCAGATAACCAACCTCCTCCTCTTGAGTTCCCCAATGAGTTCATCATAACCCTCTCTCAAGTGGACTTTACCTATTAATTCACCATGTTCTTTGATAGATAAAAATGTCAATGTGGTGGGGGAGCTAGTATCATCCCCATTCCCTTTGATAGTGAACCTCTTCCTTTGTCCTTCAAGCTTGATTTTGAATGTACCAATAATATGGATAAATACAAAGCCCTAGTCATAGGCCTTTAGATTTCCTTAGCCCTTGGATTCAAAATGATCAATATATTTGGTGAGTCCCAACTTGTGGTCAATCAAATCAATGGCTCTTACTAGTGTAAGAATGATGTTTTGCAATAGTACAAGTAACTAGTTGATGAACTCTTATCATCATTTAAACACTACCATATCCAATCAACCTCATGATCTACTAATAATTTCATTGACACCATGGCTTCCATTGCCTCTCATATACCATCTTCACCTTTAAATTCTAAGCTATCTATCATTATCCATAGACTCACCTAGCCTTCTTATATCAAACCAGATTCTTCCACCATTTTTAATGTGGAAGGGAACCAACCTGGCCTTTGGTATCAACAGACCTTTGACTATTTCAACCTTGCCATCATTCCTTCTAGAATTTTGAGGAATGCTTGAAGAAAATTTATCTAGAGTACCTCTCATTATGCCATACTTGAGGTTAGCCTTATAAACATGACATTGATGGTCTTCTTTTCCATTTCTTACGTAGTCATGAATTCTCTCATGTTATTAAGGAAATACATGGTGGTATCTATAGGGGACACTTTAGTGGCCTTTATATATCTAAATGCATCCTTCACCTTGGCTATTACTATCCTAACCTTAACCAAGACCATTGTGGTTATGTGAAAAAGTGTGTCAAGTGTCAATAACATGCCAATCTACATCATGAACCTAACCATAGTATTTGAGTTTCCACTAATTTTTGGCCCTTTTCACAATGGGGTCTAGACCTCATTGGTGAAATTAATCCCCATCTCTCATAATGACACCATTATATCATCATTGTGACCAAATATTTTACCAATTAGGTAGAGGTTATTCCTCTAGTCTCAACGAAAGAAAAAAATATTGTCAACTTTATCAACCATCATATCATCTACCACTTTAGTGTTCCTCATAAGATTATCATCGACAATGGTAAGTCTTTTAAGAACAAGCAAGTTTAGGGTCTATGTGATGCATTCAACATTAAGTTAATCTTCTCTTATCCCTATCACCCTCAAGTGAATGGACAGGCTGAGGCCTCTAACAAAACTCTTAACAACATGCTAACTAAAATGGTCAATGCATCTAGTTGGGATTGGCATTCACACATCCCCTTCACCTTATGGGTATAACACACTAGCATTAAAACACCTATGGGTGATACACCTTTTTATCTTATGTTTGGATTGGAGGATGCCTTGCCTCTTGAAGTCCAAATAACCTCTCTTCACATATTATTTCACAATCTCATTACTGAGGATTATTATCATCAGCATCATTTACCTCAACTCAAGCTACTTGATGAGCATTATTTAGTATCACTTACCCATCCCCATTTTTTTCAATAGTGTGTCAAGCATGCCTATAAAAAACACCTTAGAGTGTGGGAATTTAACATTGGAGACCTCAATCTAAAGGAAAATCAACATGTCACCAATATGGAGAAAAGCAAGTGAGGTAAGTTTGCTTTCAATTGGCTTCGACCCTATATCATAAACCATAAGTATGGATTAGGAACTTATCAATTGTCTTCTCTTGAAGGCCACCCAGAACCTAATCCCCTCAATGCTTTACATATGTGCCCATTCTTTTTTAATAAGGATCAAGTTCACCTTTTATTTAAATTAAGATCATCCCTTACTATCCACACTTATTCATCTCCCCATTTTAGGGACAACTAAATCATGTGATTATCCTTCACAATCATAGCCTAATATTGAATAATGGGTACCATGGATCTACCCATGGCATGATTCTCATGGTACTTTTCACCCCTTTCATAGGATGGATTCCCATGAACATTGTCACATAAACCTCTTCACACCTAATAAACCTTCTCATGATTTTAGTTTTGACTTCATAAAGGTAATCCCTTGAGCCTATATAAGTAAGTTTATGTCAAGCAAAATAAAAATGTAAAAATTCCTATCACTAACAATCATGGGTCATTCCTAGCATTCACAAACTACTCCCTTGAAGGATAGTTATTGAAAATTTATTTAAAATTTCCAAACATAAGGTGGAATATTCCATTGAAAGATATATATCAAAAATCATTGAACAAACCAAACAAACATAGATCACTCCATTGAAGGATGGCTAAGCAAAGAATTTTATCAAAGGCATAACA